>VWYK01075839.1:0-10005 GCA_013399775.1 Semnornis frantzii
GGGTGGTGAGACACTGGTACAAGGATTAAAACCTACTTCTTCCTTCCCTTCTTTCTGACTCGAAAATTCATTCTACTTCTGTATAAAAGAAAGAAGGAGAGAGCTTTGGAAGTGACTGGACTTTGTTAGGTAAATCAAAGAAATGCTTTACTTTCCAGATTATTTTTTAAAATAATTGGAATAAAGCAAAAATGAACAATCTGTTTGAACTTTCCCTCTTTATATATTTTGCCACTGTTTTAATGAATTAAAAGAAAACTTCAAGGAGAAACTCGTTTGACCTTAAAGCATACAATCTGTCCACCATCTCCTATGGAAAAGAACAATTATATTCATTTTCCAGCTTTTTTCCTCCTCTGACGTGAAAAAAAAAAAAAAGAAAATTACTTCAGCATGTTAGAAGATCACAGCCTAGAACTGCATGGTACTGCTGCTAATCCTGCAGGTCAAACTCAGCCCTTGGGATTTTTTCACCTTTTCCTCAGAAGAGACTGGGCACAGCTGCAGCGACTAACTGCTCATTGCTGACAGGTGACAGCCTCTGCCTGTCACTACATCCCAAATTACAGCCACATTATCCACTTTGATGGTAGATGTAGGATTATAACACATGGAAGGAGTGGCCCAGCTCTTAGCACTTACCAGTGGGAATGGGGGAGATGGCGAGATGGAGGGGAACTACAATCCATCTTTGACAGCTGATGAGGATGGATCATAGAATGGTAAGACTGGAAGGGAACTCAAGGATCATCCAGTTCCAACCCCCTGCCATAGGCAGGGACACCTCCCACTAGTACAGGGCACTCAAGGCCTCCTCCAACCTGGCCTTGAATACCTCCAGGGAGGTTGTGGAGCAGAGAATTACCCAACGTGATCAAAGATAACATCCAGTTTCTGTCTCCCCTCTGCCAGTTCAAACCCATTGCCCCAACTCTCTCAGCCTGTCCTCACAGCAGAGCTGCTGCAGCCCTCTCAGCATCTTCGTGGCCTCCTCTGGACCTGCTCCAACACTTCCATGTCCCTCCTGTGCTGGGGGCTCCAGAACTGCACACAGGACTGCAGGTGGGGTCTGAGGAGATTAGAGCAAAGGGGCACAATCTCCTCCCTTGCCCTGCTGCCCACACTGCTCTTGCTGCAGCCCAGCACACCGTTGCTGTCTGGGCTGCACTCACACTGCAGCCTCATCTTGAGCTTTTCCTCACCCCACACCCCCAGGGCCTGTTCCTCAGGGCTGCTCTCAGCCATTCCCCACCCAGCCTGGAGTTGTGCTTTGCAATACTATTATCTGAATACAGAACTATCGCTGCTGACTGCTTTATTACCAGCTCAAAGCACAGTATAGGCATGTAAAAGACTTTTTCACTGAAAGGGAGGTGAGTTGTCCTCTATTATATGGCTGCCATGCAGACACAATCTTGAACTCCTCTCTGAGAATCACCACATATTAGGGGTCAGAAAGGACCTCTAAAGACCACCCAGTGCAATCTCCCTGCCCAAGCACGATGACCTAGGGCAGGCCACACAGGAACACATCTAGGCAGCTTTGAAAAGTTTCCAGAGAAGGAGACTCCACAGCCTTTCTGGGTAGCCTGTTCCTGTTCTTTGTCACCCTCACCACAAAGAAGGTTCTCCTCATGTTGAGGTGAAATTTCCTGTGTTCCAGCTTATACACATCGTCCCTTGTCCTGTCACTGGGCACCACTGAAAAGAGACTGGCACGTTCACCTTGACACCCATCCCTCAGATGCTTGTAGATTAAGAAGATCCCCTCTCAGGCTTCTCTTCTCAAGACTAAACAGCCCCAGTTCTCTCAGTCTTTCTTCGTATGGGAGATGTTCAAGTCTCTTAATCATCCTCATAGCTCTCCTTGGACTCTCTCCAGCAGATCCCTGTCTCTCTTGAAATGGGGAGTCCAAAACCAGGACATAGTTTTCCAGGTGTGGCCTCACCAAGGCAAAGTAGAGGTGGAGGAGAACCTCCCTAGACCTGCTGGATGCACTTTTCTTAATGCACCCCTGGATGCCATTGGCTCTCTTGGCCACAAGGGCACATTGCTGGCCCATGAAGAACTTTCTGTCTTCTAGGACTCCAAGGTCTTTCTCCATGGAGCTGCTTTCCAGCAGGACAACTTCTAGTCTGTACTGGTGCCTGCTGTTATTCCTCCCCAGACACAGGACTTGTCCTTATTGACCTTGATGAGTTTTGCCTTCACCCAGCTCTCCAGCCTGTCCAGATGGCAGATGGCAGCACAGCATTCCAGTGTGTCAGCCACCCCATCATCAGAGAACCTGATGAGCTCACCTAGGTCATTGATGAAGATATTAAAAAAAAAAACAGTCCCAGCATGGATCCCTGGAGATCACCACTGGCCATGGGCCACACCTTTAAGTAGAAGTGTGGAGAAGGAAGCTACCTGCCTATCTGATCCAGGGCAAGCCACAAGGGAGCCAGCCCTCACCTCCTACCCTGATGAACTACTCACCGAGCACAGGTGTGTCCTGCTTTGAGCTGGCTCAGGAGAGAATGCAGAATTTACCCCAAAGGAGTAAATAAAAACACTCACACGGAATTGGAAGTTAAATAGAAATAATATTTACAGGAGGAAACCAAGTACAAAAGGTATTGCAGGAAAAGAAATGTATAGAACCAGAATCAGCAAAGGCCTTGCCCCACTGGACTAAGCCCTGCAAAGCCAGGACTAAGCAGCAAAACCAGCAAGACCTCCCTCCCATGCAGCCAAAAGCAGTATCAGCAGCTAAGAGCCAAGAGAGAGCTGGCCAGAAGGTCTGTTCTTCATACAGGAATAATACAGGAATAGGAATGGAATAACATATTCCAATATCCAGTGCCTCCCTCTGGAGACTTCCCACCCCCTCTGCAGGAGTTCCATGTCTACAGTGTAACAGCGAAGTAGTAACCAGCAACAAGGTAGAAAAAATCCCCGTCATCAGGACAGCTACCAAAGGCAATGCTTCTCCTGAAGGCTGCAAATGACTATTTCCTGGGATCAAAGCGAGGAAGGGATAATTTCCTTGGGTGATGTGCTGGTTAGAGGCTAATTGGAATATTTTAATGAAAAAAAATATATTATAGGCTATGAAAAGCAAACAGTGGTGATGTCTGCTGCACTCATAGGCTTGCTGAGATGGATAAGCACAAGGACACAAATATAGATATAAGACACTCAGAGAGTCTTGGTCTCTCTAGCTGCTACTTTGGTCTGGACATCTCTGCTAACCTAACTAACCACTCTGCTTCTAACCCTCCTTGCCCCTCCTCCAAACTCACTTTGCATGTAAGGCAGACCCTGGGGTAACATAGGGGGTTGGGAAGGAGGAGGAAGGGTGGTTGGGAGCCCCTCCTGGAGACTCTGATTCCTGGGAGGAGAATTGTGTTTCTGTATGACCTATAACTTGTAGCAGGGCATGGGAGGTGATTCTCCCTCTTTACTCTGCTCTCCTCAGACCCCACCTGCAGTCCTGTGTGCAGTTCTGGAGCCCCCAGCACAGGAAGGACATGGAAGTGTTGGAGAGGGTCCAGAGGAGGGCCACCAAGATGCTGAGAGGGCTGCAGCAGCTCTGCTGTGAGGACAGGCTGAGAGAGTTGTGGCTCTGCAGCCTGGAGAAGAGAAGGCTTCCAGGAGACCTTAGAGTAGCCTTCCAGGATCTGAAGGGGCCTACAGGAAGGCTGGGGAGGGACTATTGACAAGGTCTTGCAATTACAGGACAAGGGGCAATGGGTTTGAAGTGGCAGAGGGGAGATTGAAAGTGGATGTTAGGAGGAAGTTGTTTGCAGTGAGGGTGGTGAGACACTGGCACAGGTTGCCCAGGGAGGTTGTGGAGCACAGAATCACCCAACGTGATCTTGATCACTTTGGGTGATTCTGTGCTCTGCAACCTCCTTGGAGGTGTTGAAGGCCAGGTTGGAGGAGGCCTTGAGTGAGCTGTCCTAGTGGGAGGTGTCCCTGCCTGTGGCAGGGGTTTGGAACTGGATGATCCTTGAGGTCCCTTCCAACCTTACCATTCTATGATTCTATACTAATGCCTTAATAATGCAGCTCCAGAATTTTCAAACTAGTGCTTACAATCGGTTTTATTTTCACTTTATTTTGGTGAGAGAAATAATTAATATTAATGGAGGGAGCATATCCTCCATTTGCATTGCTTTTCCTTGCTGTCAAACTGCTGTGAATTCCCCACTCGCTGTTATTACTCACTGCTGTTTTCCTGCTTTGGTGGTAGCTGTAGGAGTGAACTCCAGGCTGCAGGCTGTCTGCAGCACATAGCTGCCTCTCAGTCAACTTTAAAGCATTAACAGTCATGCTCTGATAAATCTGCCATGGTAGGAACAGGATTAAGTCTTACATTACTTTAGTGGATCAGAAGTAAGCCTTGAATCCTTGCGTTACGTTACAAATGCACCCTCAGGCAGCCAAAGTACCTTCAGTGATTCAGGAGACCTGTTAGAACCTGAGCTTCACAGCCTTTGCTATTAAGAATATTAGATAGTTCAGTCAACTGGAGTCTTGTGTCATATGAGTCGTGGGGATGGGCATGTCGGTAGGGAAACATTCTGTATTAACTGGATATGTGAGCAATCATAGAATGGTAAGGTTGGAAGGGACCTCAAAGATCATCTAGTTCCAACCCCCTGCCATAGGCAGGGACACCTCCCACTAGTACAGGTCACTCAAGGCCTCCTCCAACCTGGTCTTCAACACCTCCAGGGAGGGAACAGCCACAAATTCCCTGGGCAACCTGTGCCAGTGTCTCACCACCCTCACTGCAAACAACTTCCTCCTAACATCCACTTTCAATCTCCCCTCTGCCACTTCAAACCCATTGCCCCTTGTCCTGNGCTGCAGCCCTCTCAGCATCTTCATGGCCTCCTCTGGACCATCTCCAAGACTTCCATGTCCTTCCTGTGCTGGGGGCTCCAGAACTGCACACAGGACTCCAGATGGGGTCTGAGGAGAGCAGAGCAAAGGGGCACAATCCCCTCCCTTGCCCTGCTGCCCACACTGCTCTTGCTGCAGCCCAGCACACAGTTGCTGTCTGGGCTGCACTCACACTGCAGCCTCATCTTGAGCTTTTCATCACCCCACACCCCCAGGGCCTGTTCCTCAGGGCTGCTCTCAGCCATTCCCCACCCAGCCTGGAGTTGTGCTTGGGATTGCATAGACCCAGCTGCAGGATCTTACACTTGGCCTTGTTGAATGTCATGAGGTTGGCCTGGGCACAACTCTGCAGCCTGTGCAGGTCCCTCTGGATGGATCCCTGCCTGCAAGGCCTTGAGTGACCTGTAGTAGTGGGAGGTGTCCCTGCCTATGGCAGGGTTTTGGAACTGGATGATCTTTGAGGTCCTTTCCAACTTTACCATGATATGAAGCTATGATTTTATCAGCTGCAGGTACAACCAAGGAACAAGCAGTGACACCAACAAATATGAAGCCCAGAGCAGTAAACTGCTTAGCCAAGTGGACAGTGTACTTGACCTTTTAAGTGTCACATTCTTGTTTTCAAACCTAACTGATAACAAGCACACTGGCACATGGAAAGACACTGGAAAAAGACTCTTCTTGGCCTAAAATGTGTGGCTAGGCTACCCAGTTAATAGTTCTGTAAGGTCCTGTGAAGCTAAAATTACCAATTCTACTGAACTTGGCTGAAGCATCACAGCATTGGGAATCCATCACTTCTTCATTACACAGAACAGTTATTAGTCTGTTTTCTTAAGCAAAAATTTAGTAAATAGATGGAAGTAGTAATTTTAACCACCATTTAACATTTTGTTTGATTCTGTCTTGGTCTTAATCACCTCATTTACAAGAAAACAGGGAATGCTCTTACGTGACACACCCCCTGCACACAGCTGGCTTGAAGGCATATGGCCTTCCTAACACAATGCCTGGTCTCTTTTCTCTGTTAAGACTAGAAGTGCCATGCACCTACACCACCTGTAAAAAACAAGTGTCTGATGATCCATTTGCACTTATGCTTTCCATATTAGAGGAATTATTAAAGAAAAATAATCAATTGGGAAAAAGCAGGTTTAGAGAAGAGCAAATTAAAGTTTTCAAGCTCCCCTTTCGTCCCCAGAAGCTATGTCTGGCTTTGCTTTAAAACTGTCTGAAAGATGTCAGACATGCAAATCCCTTCCCCTGGCACCAGCTCCAAGAGAAGCACAGCTGCAGCAAAAAGAGGAGCAGAGACCAAAACTGAGCATCTGCTGCACTAAATGAGAGCTCTGCAGCCCCCAGAGCTCTCTGTTCCTTCCACCCCCATCTGTCTGAACCGCCCACCTCTTGTAGGAGCATCTGCTGGAAGAGATAGTTCCTCATCCTCTATTTCTCCTTCCAGCCCTACAGCAGCCTTCTTGGAGAAGGCAGTCCTCTCCTGGAAGGTGTACTTCTCTCCTGAATTAAGGAGCACACACAGAGTTGTCAGCCAAAGCCCTATATAGGTCAGGAGGTCAGGTACACTTCTCAGCTAGAAACCACCAAGCAGTCAACTGCCAAAGCCACAACAGAAACTGCTCCTACATTGGAGAAACATTGAGGAAAAACTCAAAGCGGCAGCAGGAAAAGAGGAAACAGAAAAGAAAAGCTCAGGTCAGTCCAATTTGTAAAGCCCTGGGGCAAGTATTGCTGTATTTCCTCTGTCCTTCTTTTGGGGCCTACAGGCACTTTTGTCTAGCAGGCATCTTTTCAGGAAGAATGCCACTGAACTCCAGGTTAAGAAACTTTGGCTTCAGTTACCATCACTGTCCTGAATTGCATTAAAACATCTGTGCAGCTTCTCACATCCACTCCTGGCTTACCAACTCCTCGTACCTCAGCAGAAAAGACTCACTGCATTTCCAGTGAAGGCCATGTTTGAATTAGACAGTGGAACACTACACCTATGTCTGTAAAATACCACAGGCAAGTCTCACTCAGAAATCAGCAAGGCATGTATGTAAGCATGCAGCCAACCACGAGCTTTTTTCACACTTTTTCAAGTGTGTCTGCTCAAAGAAAGGTGAAACATGTCCCTGATTTCTGGTAAACTGTTCTGCAGGCAGTGGTCAGTGACATGACAGAGGAATTGACAAGGTCTTGCAATGCCGGGACAAAGGGCAATGGGTTTGAACTGGCAGAGGAGTGATTGAAAGTGGATGTTAGGAGGAAGTTGTCTGCAGTGAGGGTGGTGAGACACTGGCACAGGTTGCCCAGGGAGGTTGTGGCTGCTCCCTCCCTGCAGATGTTCAAAGCCAGGTTGGAGGAGGCCTTGAGTGACCTGTACTAGTGGGAGGTGTCCCTGCCTATGGCAGGGGGTTGGAACTGCATGATCCTTGAGGTCCCTTCCAACCTTGCCATTCTATGATTCTATGCCTTGCAGTCTTCCCATAGAGCATGAAAGGTGCAGCAGCTATTTTTGTAAGCTGACTGGCAGAGATTCAGAGCAGGAAAAGACTTTTAGACAGTGTTTTTGTACCACGGAGAGGACCATCAGCATGTTTGCCCATGTGATGGCTTCTCAAATATGTGTCTTAGACATGGTCTTAACAACCAAGGATCAATTTATTTCCCTTTGAAGAACAAACAGAAAATTCAAATGAAAACCAGTTTCTCCTTCTCATGGGATACATTTTCAGAACCATTGTGCCAGGATGGCTAAAGTGCTCATGGCAAGCTTGCATCAGAAGGCAAAATGTCAGAACTAAGGCTGTTAGTGGGAAAAAAAACCCCAAAAAACAACAAAAAAACATCTTCCATAACAGGCGAGATCCAGTTGCACGAGAAACTGTGGATATGCCTTTAGCCACCTTTGGAGCAGACTTCATTCTCCTCCTTTACTCTGCTCTCCTCAGACCCCAACTGCAGTCCCGTGTGCAGTTCTGGAGCCCCCAGCACAGGAAGGACATGGAAGTGTTGGAGCAGGTCCAGAGGAGGCCACCAAGATGCTGAGAGGGCTGCAGCAGCTCTGCTGTGAGGACAGGCTGAGAGAGTTGGGGCTCTGCAGCCTGGAGAACAGAAGGCTTCCAGGAGACCTTAGAGTAGCCTTCCAGGATCTGAAGGGGCCTACAGGAAGGCTGGGGAGGGACTATTGACAAGGTCTTGTAATGCCAGGACAAGGGGCAATGGGTTGGAACTGGCAGAGGGGAGATTGAAAGTGGATGTTAGGAGGAAGTTGTTTGCAGTGAGGGTGGTGAGACACTGGCACAGGTTTCCCAGGGAGGTTGTGTAGCACAGAATCACCCAACGCGATCTTGATCATATTGGGTGATTCTGTGCTCCACAACCTCCCTGGAGGTGTTCAAGGCCAGGTTGGAGGAGGCCTTGAGTGACCTGTACTGGTGGGAGGTGTCCCTGCCTATGGCAGGGGCTTGGAACTGGATGAGCTTTGAGGTCCCTTCCAACCTTACCATTCTATGATTCTATGATTCTATGACATGAAGTAGCCTGGTTGGAGAACTTGCGGCACCTCTGTCTGAAAGTTCTAGAGGAAACACCCACAGCACAAGGTCATCACCTGCCACTGAGATTTCATTCAAATAATTCCATAAATAACTGTATATACATCACTTTTATTGCATTGGTTGAGCTGACAGCTCTTGCTTACAAAATATAAATAGAACAGATAAAAACAGGATTAGTTCAGTTTCATTTAACTCAGCACTGTTAATATTTTTCCATAAAAATGCACTCAGGATTCTGCATTGCAATCATCCAGGCATAACTTTATTAGCATGAACTAATTGTTATAGACAGCTCACAATGGCCACACATTTCTCTGTCTAGTAAACAGATTAAATCACCACACGATGTCTACAGCAATCATCACACGAGACTGTTACATGGAAAACTTCATTTTCAGAGTCTCTTTCCTTAATGTTATGGTTATCAGAGTCATCCAACTCACTGGTGAGGCTGCCTGTAGGGTTACCAGTGACTATGCAGCATGAACCCAGTGCCACAGGCAAAAAATCCACTATTTATTCTGGATGAGCAGGAAAAATACAGCCTGAGTACTGCATCCAGGTCTGCAGCCCTCAAAGCAAGAAGGACATGGACGTGATGGGATGGGTCCAGAGGAGGGCCACAAACATTATCAGGGGGCTGGAACACCTCTCCTACAAGGACAGGTTGAGGGAGCTGGGTTTGTTCAGCCTGCAGAAGAGAAGACTATGGAGATCTAACAGTGACCTTCCAGTACCCAAATGGGGTCTAAAAGAAGGTTGGAAAGGGACTGTTTACAAAGGGCTGTACTGACAGGACATAGGGCAAAGGTTTTAAATTAGAGAAGAGCAGATTTAGGTTGGAGGTTAGGAGGAATTTCTTTACCATGAGGGTAGTGGAACACTGAAACAGGTTACACCCAGGGAGGTAGTTGAAGCCTCATCCTTGGAGATGTTCAAGGTCAGGTTCTACAAGGCTCTGAGCAACCTTATCTAATGGAGGATGTCCCTGTTCTCTGTAGGGGACTTGGACTAGATGACCTTTGGATGTCCCTTCTAACCGAAACCCAAACCATTCTACGATGTACAGATCATGCAGGACACAGCATCCATCACCAAAGTTCCTTCTGCCAGTTTGCAGGGGTGTAAATGAAACCTCATCTCTCTGGTGGTTATTTTTCACCAAGGCCTCATCACTTTCATCTAATTCTTTCTTGGAATTTACTGGAATTGACAGCAGTCAAAGAGGCAAAAAAACCAACAGGTACACCAAGCACACAAATATCTTCCAAAGCAATTCTTTGCTTCTGGTGCTTTGGCAGCTGCAACTGGCTGACAATATATCATAGATGTTGGCTGAGTAAAGGATTGTTTTAAATGCCATTGTCTGTAAAAACTCAGACCAATTTACTGGTGCTATGCTCCAGTGAATGGAGTGTCAAAATCCATTTCAGAATGATCCCCTTGCTGTCAATATTTTATAAACTATGCTGACATTGATCTGAGTACCTAAAAGGAGCAGGTAAATATTTTGTTACATCATCAAGTACTGGGCTGCAGCAAGAG
>VWYK01075843.1:0-16128 GCA_013399775.1 Semnornis frantzii
ATATGTAGAAGAAAAATACATATATATAGAACATATATATAAACATGTGTATATAAGAAAAAATATATAATATATATAAAAACATATGTAGAAGAAAAATACATATAATATATTTAGAACATAGATACAAACATGTGTATATAAGAAAAAAATATATAAATGTATATATATAAAAAACATATCTATAAGAAAAAAACATTTTTTTATATACATAAAATACTTCAGTTCATATTAGAGCTTTGTTTTCCAGTTACTCCTCAAGGAAGACAAATCAATAATGTATGACACTTGGACATAGAAATACATCATGCTCTCTTGGTTCTTCTTTCTTTGTGTTGTACTGCATTTGGAGAGAAACTGCTAGCCTTGGTCTTTTGTTTAATCCTGATTATTCTTCTGCAGATTTCCAAAGGTCCAAGGTTAAACAGTAGTATCTCAAGCTATTGAACACTTAAAATAGTTTACTTGGATTTCTCTTTAGTTATAAAAAAATCGTAGTCTGCTGCTCTTGCTGGTTTTATAAATTTTGAATGAGTAGTTGGAGGAAGAAGTAAGGGAGCTTTTCCTTAATTTTCAATTTCAACTTTTTGAACTTTAATCTACTTCTGTAGGAACTACTGCTAATAATAATTATTCTTGCCTATGGCAGGGGAGTTGGAACTAGATGATGTTTAAGGTTCCTTCCAACCTCAAACATTCACTAATTCTATTCCATGACTCTAATTTTCTCTAAGAGATGGATTTCATACTTAGTAGTACAAATGACAGCATGGTATTTTCACACTAAGGCATGTTTGTAAAAGAGAGTCTGGCCTAAAAGAGACATTTTAAAGAAATTAAGACAAAGATGAAATTTTTTATTTAAGAACAAAGTATGTGCTTCCCAGTTCACACACAGAATATATCACTACAGGAAAGAAAAATTGATTTACTGATTTTTATTTTACCTAGTTGCATGTCCTGCACACATCCTGGTCTCCTCTGCCCAAGCTGGGAGGGAAAGTACCACAATACGACATTGGGTTGATATAAAGATTTGATTGGAAGTGATACAGTGCACGATTACCTTAGCTTATTTCACAGAAAAGTAAAACATAATGCCTAAGCAGCAACAGAAGGCATCAATAAAACTATTCTCCCCACCCAAGCACACAGCAGCTGGGCCACCAGAAAAGACTCCCATCCGTTTGGGATGTTGTGGGTTTAAAGAGCCAACAGAGTAAAGCTCTCAAACGAATTGGAGAAAGGAAACAGAATTATATTTGAAGAGAGTTACAGACAGAAATTACAAAAGAGATACAGAATTCAAGAGAACCCCTTGAATTTTCCCCCAACCCAAAACTAAATCTATCATCCCCAGTGCTCCAATCCTCCCCCCCATGCCTCTGCCATCCAAGAGGCCTAAGCACAGCCTCTGGAGGCCGGAACCAGGCCTATCCTTACATGTTTGTCCCAATAATGCAGCTTCTGCCCACCAGAAGGATGGAGCGGGAGGAAAAGAGAACAAGCTGGCCTTACTGTGAGCTTATGAAGAGATAGCAGAATTGTGGGATTGAATAACAATCTTCAAGTCCCAAGAGGACTTTTTTAACCCTATAGTTCCCAACCTGGGATACAAACCCAGAAACTGGAAGCAGTAACTAGACAGGGATCCTCTCATTACAATCTGAACTGCAAGCCTTATGATAGTTTGCTCCAGGCAGCATTTCATTTTGAAGATGGTATGATGTCAACACAGTATTGAGTACACATCAGCATATTCAACTCAACTCAAGACAGTGACCTAACAAGTAGTCTTTCTCTGACAAGGAAACACAGTAAATTTGTCAATAAATAATCTAATTGTGGCTAGCAATGAATATTTGACTATTTCTATACCATTTCAGTTTATTTCTCCTTTTACTGTAGATTTGGTCTCCTATGCTTAGCCCAAAGATTAGCAGTAATTAAAGATTTCTAATCCCTGGCTAGCAATGAGACAGGTAATATTGAAGTATTTTTCATACCATCTCAAGTTTATTTTCCCTTTTACTGTAGATTTGGTGTCCTAGCCCAAAGATTAGCGGTGACTAAAGATTTAACTCTATATTGTCTGTAAAGTCATCTATATTTATGATGCATCACTGCAACAGTGATGCTGAACTCAGGTTGGAGCATGTTGATTCATGTCTGTGCATAGCCCATTCATTTGGCAGAACAGCTGATGTACATGATCAAGAATTTTTGCAACCTGTCTTGTAAATCTGTATCTGGAGAGTGGTGAATTTCTAGGTCTCCTTTCATAACGAGGACACATTGGCACTTCTTCAGGTCCCCACACGCCATGCGTAGCTGGTCAGTGGGTGACTTGGTACACGCTAAGAGCAGCCATGGAGAGGCTCTTGCCCTACAAATGTCAGAGAAGCAGGTAGCAGTTGATTTTTCAGAAGAAAGTATTAGATCTGCCATTGATGGTGATAATAATAATTAACTGTCCTACTGGGTTGCTGTGAGGTTGAATTCATTAATAGGTCTTACTCTTTTGCATGAGTCCAAACCCTTGATGTTGGCTGGGAAATTTACATTAGAAGACAACTAGATTGTGGAGCCACAATCAAACAGCTGCACAGAAAGTACCTATTTCAAACACAAATGGTTCTAAAAATTAAACAGCAATGGTAAGAAAACAATAGTAGATTCTCTGCTTGGAAGGCAAAGGATGTTACAAACGTTTTGAACTCCAGATTTATGGCACTGCTTTGAAATAAAACATAATAAAATAATCAGAAACACTTTCCCTCTCAGATGGTTAGCCTTGTAGAACACTGCCTGCCTACATTTTGTTTTTGGTGGGTATCTATGGTTGTAAATGATTGTGAAATATGATATGTGAAAAAGTTTATTAAAATGTGTTAAAAAGATGTGTGACAGAAGCTTTTCCCCCTTGCTGAGTGTTGTGGAATCTGGTCTTTTAACTCGTATACATATTTTTTCTGGAAGTCAAAAATCAATATGAAGCCCAAGTGTAGTGTGATGGTTTGGGAATTCCCCGCCTCCCCCCTCATACTATGAAAAAAATCACCCAGACTAGACTCAGCTGTCTGGAAGGACTGAAGGTATATTTACAGCTTAGCACAATATATAAGCAGATATTTATAATATATTACTATATATATACAGCTATATACAGAAATATACAAGTTAAAGGTAATACAGAAACACAATCTCCCTTCCAGAAAGCTAAGTCCCCAGGAGAGGTTCCCAACCACCCTTCCACCTTCTCCCCACCCCTCTGTCTTACCCCAGGGTCTGCCTTACATGAAAGGTGAGTTTGGAGGATCAGCCAGGGGGTTAGGTTAGGTTGGTTAGGTTACTCAGCAGAAAGCAGAAGACACAGCAGCTCCCAGAGAGAGACTCTCTCTGTTTTATCTATATTTGTGTCCTTGTTCTTATACATCTCAACAAGCCTATGACTGAAGTAGATATCATCATTGTTTGCTTTTCACAGCCTATAATCTATTTTTTTTCATAAAAATACTCCAATTAGCCTCAAACCAGCACATGCAGAATTTTCTTTGTAGCAGGAAGTGTTTAGTTTCTACTTTAGTTCTCACCTTATAAGAAGCTTTCCAAGGATACCTTTTTTCTTGTATTTTGCAGTGGTGTAATGGATAGCCTTGAAGACAACATTCTACTGGACTTTATTGTCTGTCTACCAACACAGGAAAGATCATTACTGAAGGGATGATGTATTTGTAATCTTTCCTGGGAAACACCTCAACTTCAGCTCTGGAACTGTATTTCTAAAGGGAACCCTGAGTTTAGTTCTTCTCAGAAGACTCATTCTCCTGAAAATAATTTGATTAAATTGCATTTGGCTCTGGGGGTCGAATACCATTCCAAGGCCTTTCTTTTCGTTCATCATCTCTGAATCTATCACAGCACCTGATCACCACTCCCTGCAGCACCCCATGATGTGGCACCTGACTGCTATTTCTACCTTTTTCAGTAGTTGCATGTGAATGTAACAGTTGTGTAAGTATTCTAATGTCTTGATGAGTGATCACTGCTATATCTTGTTGGTGTGTTATTTTTGCTCCTCTCTTTAAACTCAGAGACAGATTAACTTGGTCTGATGAAAGGACATAGAACGGATGAAATGTAGGCATTGTCACTTACTGACTTTTACATCCTATAGCTTTCTGGTTTCTTTTGGAGAATGAGAAGAGGTTTATCTTCAAAACGATGCCATAAACCACTTCCCACCTCTCAGAAATTTAAACAGATTATTAAATGGTTTAGCTACTTTAAGGGGCTGTTAGTAGTACAAATTGTCATAGTCACACTGATGGTGAGGGTGCTGCAATGATTTCCTTTAAGGATTAACCTCAAATATCAGTATTACATGCAGAAGAGTGGTCTCCAACAGGATCTAAATTTAGTTAAGTAAATACTCTTGGTCTATGTGTCCACATTATTTGATAAACTTATTGTACCAGGTTAGTGTGGATCCCTCCCCTGGTAGAATAAACTCACCACAACACATATTGTTTTTGTGTGAAGTCAGAAAAAAAAATATATTTCTTATAGTTTAAACTAAATATAACAGTATAGGGGAAAANCATATGCAAAATATGACCTATTGAAATAGTGATAAACCTATGGACAGAATTTTGTGAAATCATATGCAAAATATGACCTATTGTGATTGCTTCGTGGGTTTATTCCTTAACTTCCAGTGGGGACTTGTTACAACAGCCTGTGCAACAAGATGATGGAACAAAGTATGTGTATACTATTGGCATTTAATTTTCAACTTTTTTAACTGAGTGCTATTGGGCAATACTAATAAAGGACTAACAAAGTTGAAGTCATGAGTCAGAGTATGTTGAAATGAGTGGATAATTCTCTGAGGTTTTCATTCCTACAGCAAAACATTGAAACTCAAGCTTCTTTGATGCACATAGTTATTTGAAGTATTTTCCTGAGTGGATGTCTGTCTTAGTGTTTGTATATTTTGTTGTTTATATATTGTTGTATATATTGCTTAAATTTTCTTGTATATTGTTTACTGCAAAGGACAAATAATTGTGTTCATCCATATTGAGGAATAAAATAGGAAAAGCCTCTTAAAAAGGTGATCTGTTTTAATATAATTATTTAACATCGTTTGATGTCTCTTGAAGGAAGGCATCTCATTACTGATCTTTCTATTTCTCAGCTGGCTTCACCACTTCACAACACAGTACCTTTTTTTTCTTAAACTAGGTCATTGGTTTCTACAGTAGGTCATACTTTCTGCTAAACAGCTTGGTCTCCTATGGAGAGAGAATCTGTGACCTTCCAAGTCTTCATAGCTTGGGAGATGTCAGGCCTGTGATAAAGAATAACTGTTTAATCAGGAAAAAAACATCACCAATGAAGTGTGAGGACATAGAGATTATTTCAAGGAAATTTCTGAACTCAGCACTTTGCAACAAAGTAGGTGGTAAAATATTGTTGAAAAAATTGCACATTTTTATTTAGAATATTGACAAATGAAATAGGGCCTTTCTGTACATCCAATGCCATTTTTAGGTGTCTGATATTAGCTGCATGTTTGCATTTATGCAGAACAGAAATGGGAACAAATACACAACTTCAACATCTGATATATTTTCCATACAAACATTGTGATTTTATTTAACAACTCTTAATGAACAGAAAGACTGTTTAAAATATTTTTCATCTCCACCTTCACAGTGTTTGTTGCTTTTATGTGTTTTTCTGGTTGGTTGGGGTTTTTTTGTGTGTGTGTGCATGATGGGTTTTGTTGTTATTATTTTAATTAGAAAATAGCTTTTATTTGAACACAAAAATGGGAAAAGGAGAGTAAAAAGAGACCCAGATTACGCTCCTAAAATTTGTCTGCAGTGTTGTTTGTCTCTTCTCTCCCACGTTTATATGTCCCTTTCTAAAATGTCCTTTAATTAGATGTAATCTGTATGTCTTTGTACATTTATGAAGTGGACACCTTGGAATTTACAAGACATATAACAATGTAGTCTATCTCTTATTTTCATGTATTTTTTTTTTTAATTAATGGAGACCAATAATTTAGAAGAGTGTTTTTAAGTCACATGCTGTAAAGCAACTCTGTGAAATCGAGAAATTATTCTGCTCTTCAAATCTCCTTTACATCTGCTGTTGCCTTCTCATTAGCTGCATTATATTGCAATATATTTCCTGTGGTCACAAAAATATCATTGCAAGGCTCAAAAGTGAACCATCCATATAGCTGCTAGATCCAGCTAGGATCTTAGAGTACATTTTTAGCTGTGTATCTTCTCTGAGAATTTATCCTGGCAGTAATATTCAGAATGAAGTCAACTGTGTCCACACCAGACTGGGATTTAAGTTAAGCAGAACCTCTTCCACTCAGTAAGGCACAGTGAAAGACTCCATCCTGTTATATGTAATTTTTCGTAGTTGGGAGTCTAGTCAAAGATTCATCCCATGTTGAATTCCTTTTACAGGTTTCAATCCCATCTCATCCTCCAGAAAAAATGGGAAGGGAGTGAAAAGGGAAATTATGTCTTCTTTACATTAAGGTAGACGTTTTAATGTTCCCATTACCTATGTTCTGTCACTGGACACCACTGACTCATTCTGAAGTGAATATCTGGGCTCAACTCAGAATGATCTAGAGAAGTACCTCACCTACTTTTAAAAAATTTCATGGTTAATTAGAACTGCCATGAGAAATCTGAAGGAACCATTGTTTGATCAGAAAGAGGAATTCATTGAAAGGTGAGAGAAGGCATTTATACCTGCTGACAAGATCACCTTTGTGCATTCTCTTCTCCAAGATGATCAGCTCCAGCTCTCTTAGCCTTTACTCTTAGAAGAGATGCTCCAATCATCTTATCAACACTTTGCTGGACTCCAGTACGTTCACCTCTCTCATGTAATGAGGAGTCCAGTAACGGACCCATCACTTCACATGTGGCCTTGCCAGTGATGAGCAGAGGGGAGAGATCACCTCCCTCCGCCTGCTGCAGCACTCCTAATGTAGTCTAGAATACTGCCATTAGCCTTTACTGCTGCACATTACTGGATCACAGCCAATTTAGTGTCTACAAAGCTATTTTCTGCCAAGCTGCTTTCCAACTGCTCCCATCATATGGATAAGGTGCATAAGGTGGTCCCTTTTCAGCTGCAGGACTTTGCTTGTTGCAGTTCATGAGGTCTCTGTCTGCCCGTTGCTCCAACCTGTAATTCTCAGAATAGATTTGTAAATTTCATCTGCCATCCGATTGACCTTTCCTTTCCCATCTCTATCTGCATGGACTACTCTAATTATGTCTACCCACAAAGTTGTTTGGGGAAAAATGTTCTCAATTAATCTGTAATTTTGCAGAAAATAATTCAAGAAATCCAGAACAGAAAGGGAGAGATGTTGTCATGGAGTCTATAGCCAAGTGATTACAGTCTTTAACTGGGTCATTTGCTCCAAAAACAACTCACTAGTTCACAGGCTCTTCCAGGAGCAACAGCTGCTCACAAACCTCCTTCTGACACCTGGCTAAGAAACAGGTTTTCATGCCAAGATTCAGCCACCAAAACTTTGGTATTTCAATTCTGAGCATTGCAATGCAAAAATCTGTTTACAGAAGTTTTCACAGACCATCTATTAGGCTTATGGATAGATCTTTTTGAGAAGCAACATTAAGTGTGACAAAGAGATAACTCTTTACAAAGCATTATATGTGATCTCAGTTTCTTACCTGATCCAGAGAACTTATGATAAGGCATCTTTTTTCTGTCTTTAGTTCCAAATTGGGAATGAACTGAGCAGATTATTTTGTAGCTACATTAATTCTGTAATGAAGCATTGATCCATGATGGGCATTTGAAAACTACCATGTGTTTTAATTCCTTCTGTGGATTCTCCCTTTTGCAGCTCTTCTGAAGTAGTTGAAGCTGAAGGGGGTCTAAGAGAAAGACTGAGAGGGAGTTTTTAATACGGCTTGTTGTCAAAGCCAAGTGTAAGGTTCTGCACCTGGGTAGGCACAATCCCAAGCACACCTCCAGGATGGGTGGTGAATGGCTGAGAACAGCCCTGAGGAAAAGGACCTGGGGGTCTGGGGTGATGAAAAGCTCAACATGAAACTGCAGTGTGAGTGCAGCCCAGACAGCAACTGAGTGCTGGGCTGCAGTAAGAGCAGTGTGGGCAGCAGGGCAAGGGAGGGGATTGTACCCCTTTGCTCTGCTCTCCTCAGACCCCACCTGGAGTCCTGTGTGCAGTTCTGGAGACCCCAGCACAGGAAGGACATGGAACTGTTGGAGAGAGTCTAGAGGAGGCCATGAAGATGATCAGAGGGCTGCAGCAACTCTGCTATGAGGACAGGCTGAGAGAGTTGGGGCTCTGCAGCCTGGAGAAGAGAAGGCTTCCAGGAGACCTNAGGTTGTGGCTGCTCCCTCTCTGGAGGTGTTCAAGGTCAGGTTGGAGGAGGCCATGAGTGGCCTGAGCTAGTGGGAGGTGTCCCTGCCTATGGTAGGGGTTGGAACTAGATGATCTTTGAGGTCCCTTCCAATGTTAACTTTCTATGATTCTATGACAGGACCAAGAGGGAGAAGATTTAAGATTGAGAAGGGCAGATGTAGATTGGATATTAGAAAAATGTTCTTTACAGTAAGGGTGGTGAGACACTGGAACAAGTTGCCCAGAGTTCTTGTGGATGTTCAAGGACAGGCTGGACAAATCCTTGAGCAACGTGGTCTGATGGAAGGTATCCTTGTTCATGGTGAAGGGATTAACTAAATGATCTTTAATGTCTCTTCCAACCCAAACCATTCTATGATGCTGTGACTCTACAATGCATGCAAGGATAGCACCAAATGGGTCTCTTTCAAGACCCTATTTAATTTTTTTGCCCATTTCTGCTGAAAATCCAAATATAGCTTCTCTGTAATGCATAAAAAGCCAGATTGTTTCCCAAGCTTTTTGCTAGATGCTACTACATTTAACAACATTATGTATGCAGAGATAATTCTAAAAAATAAATTGAAAAATGGAGAATGCAATAACCATCTGAATAAAGATATGAAAATAATGTTTCAAAAGTATTTCACTGAATTGTCAAGGTTGGAAGGGACTTCAAAGATTATCCAGTTACAATCTTGACATGGCCAGGGACACCTCACACTAGATCAGGTTGCACAGAGCCACATCCAGCTGGGCCTTGAAAAGATCCAGGGGTGGGGTTTCTACCACCTCCCTGGGCAACCTGTTTCAGTGTCTCACCACTCGCATGGTGAAGAACTTTTTCCTGTTTCCTGACATCCAATCTGAATCTACCCACTTTTAGTTTTGTTCCATTCCCCCTAGTCCTATCACTGTCCAACACTCTAAAAAGTCTCCCACCAGTTTTCTTGTAGACCCCCTTAAGATACTGGAAAACCACAATAAGGTCTTCTCAGACCCTTCTCTTCTGCAGATTAAATAGTCCCAACTCTCTCACTCTGTCTCCATAGAAGGAGTGCTCCAGCCCTCTGATCACCCTTGTGGCCCTTCTCTGGACACGTTCCAGCATGTCCATATCTTTCCTGTAACAGGGGCTCCAGAACTGGACACAGTACTCCAGATGGGGTCTCACCAAAGTGGAGTAGAGAGGGAGAATCACCTCCTTCAACCTGCTGGCCACACTTCTCTTGATGCAGCCCAGGATCTGGTTGGTTTTCTGGGCTGCAAGTGCACACTGCTGGCTCATGTTGAGCTTCTTGTCCACCAGCACCTCCACATCCTTTTCTTTTTGTGTGCCAGTGTGTCCAGGAACTCCTTGCTCATCCAGGCAGATCTCCTAGCATTTTTTCCTGCCTTCCTCTTTTTTTAGTGAGCTTTGCTCCTAAACATGGAGAAGATAATCCTTGAATACTGACCAGCTGTCCTAAACCTGTCTTCCCTCTAGAGCTTTGTCCCATGGTACTTTGGCCATCAGATCCCTGAAGTGATCAAAGTCTGCATGTCTAAAGTGATCAAAATCTGCATATTTGTAGAGAAACAGCTGACATTTAGGAAAACAGGTAGAAAAAAAGAGTCTTATCTAACATGAGAAAGTTCTTTGAAGAAACATTCAATGTAAAGCATTTATAAACAAATATGGTTTAATCTGTGGGAATTGCTCCTTGGCCACTTAGAGGAAACATTGAACATGCTGCTAGACTGCCTGTTAAACAAGTGCAGGAACCTCAGCTATCCAAGTTACTTATGTTCAGCATACTGTATCGTACAACAATCTAGCACTATGCATACTTAGACACACATTTTTATGGAAGTGATAGCCATGTGATAAGCACCATAATTATTTACAACCATAAATAGTTATTAGGCCTACCATATGCTGGAGTTTCCTCACGTATGTTGTTCCTTTTTTCTTCACAGAAAGTTTTTCTCTAGGCAGAAAAAGTCTACCTTGGCCACCTGCTGCGACTCGCAGATGCTTGGCAGTCTGGTTGGAAAAGTAGCTCCGAATGAGCTGCTGGGCATCCTGTGATCAGAAACAAAAGCAATGAGTCTGAAATCAGAACTTGTGTATGTCTGCATCCACAAATGTCCTGGGCAGCATCTGTGTGGTATTTCGGGCATGTCCTAGAAGCATCTTGCTTGCTGTGCATGCCCAGGAACTTGGTCTGCTCATGCATAGCCATAGCAGATGACTTCACCTTCACTATCCAGAAAATTCTTGGTAGAATAATGAGCATCCTGTTAGATCTTAATGCCTCCTCTACCTACCAAATCATAACTTAGGAAAGTTGTTTGGCAGCCAAATCTCAGGGGATACATACTTAAATAAATGAGATGTCTTTGTTTTGTTACAGTAGCCTGATTAAGGATTCATTCCTTGTTTTCTATCATAAAAAAATAAACCTTGTTTTGAAAGAATACTTGTAAGTATTTACAGGTATTATTTAAGTAGCAAACCCATGGATATAAAGTGTCAAGTGTTTCTTCTATATTAAAAAGAAAAGTTTGGGGTTTTTTTTGTGGAAAGGAGTTTAAAAATAGTGCAGCCTGTGGAAGATCTTCAGCTGTAAACTTGCACAAATGGAGAATCTTCTAACATGGTGCAGAGTGGTATGAAAAAGTTACTTTTGATATTTTCTAGGGGTTTGGATTTTTCTTTTTAAACACTGTCAAGGATTACGTGAGAATGGAAATTGTATCAATGTTTGCTTGATAAGATGTTTTTTTTTTAATTCACAAAGGATTGAATATGTCTTCTCTAATTTTCCTTACAGTTTTCACAGGCTGAGACAGGAATAATAAATTCCATCCTGTCATCACTACTTAAAGTCTAAGAAAATCACCTTGTAAGGCTAACACACTTGTAATTTTAACACAATTACAAGAAAAAACATTCGACTCTCACATTTTAAAGGTATTTCACAATGCCCAAAAATCAAAGGGCTTTAAAGAAAAAGTCACGGTATGCACCAAATGCTGCAAGGTACTGGTCACCTGTCTAAACTGGATAGAAAGTGTATGTGTATTCAGCAATAGGTAAACAGATACTGTGCAAGGTCTTTCATCTCTAGTATTAGTAAGAACATTAATGAAATATTGGTGAGCAGCCCTGAGGAAAAGGACCTGGGGGTCTGGGTTGATGAAAAACTCAACATGAGGCTGCAGTGTGTGCATGCAGCCCAAACATCAACCGAGTGCTGGGCTACCAGCAGGTCAAGGAAGAGGATTTTGCCCCTTTACTCTGCTCTCCTCAGACCTCATCTGGAGTCCTGTGTGCAGTTCTGGAGTCCCCAGCACAGGAAGGACATGGAACTGTTGGAGTGGGTCCAGAGGAGGCCACAAAGATGCTCAGAGGGCTGCAGCAGCTCTGCTATGAGGACAGGCTGAGAGAGTTGGGGCTCTGCAGCCTGGAGAAGGCTTTGAGGAGACCTCATAGTAGCCTTCCAGTATCTGAAGGGGGCCTACAGGAAGCCTGGAGAGGGACTACTGACAAGGTCTTGCCATGACAGGACAAGGGGCAATGGATTTAAACTGAAAGAGCGGAGATTGGAACTGGATGTGAGGAGGAAGTTGTTTGCAGTGAGGGTGGTGAGACACTGGCACAGGTTGCCCAGGTAGGTTGTGCCTGCTCCCTCTCTGGAGGTGTTCAAGGCCAGGTTGGACGAGGCCTTGAGTGACCTGTACTAGCGGGAGGTGTCCCTGCCTATGGCAGGGGGTTGGAACTAGATGATCCTTGAGGTCTCTTCCAAACTTACCGTTCTATGATTCTATGAAATTAAGTTTTTTCTGCTTTAGTTGTACTTTTCTGTCTTGTGTTTACAGTTCATAATAATAGTTGACACAATCTAAATGATGCTGTCTAGTTGTTAGAGCACAAACCAGAGCCCCTGTTTACTGAATGTTTAACCCTCTTTTATCCAGTCCTAATCATTTATCTTTAGGCAAGACTCTTCTTTTCTCAATTTTACAAAGGCTGGGCTTTTTTTTTCCCCCTATCTACCCAACAGGTATGTTAAGAGGACTAATTGTTAAAAGCATAAAGATTTAAGTAAAAGCAGAGCATTGCTATTAAGGTATTTGACGCCAGCTGAAGTGCAAGATCCTAAATAGAAAGCAGTTTTAAAAACCCAAGGCATTTACAATGTAGAATTGCAGACATAAGCATAAAAGCTGTTGTGGTCACATTTGAGAGGTTTAAGACTGTACCAGTTCTTGGATTTTATTGCCACCTTTGGACATTGTTGCTTTACCTGAGGATTCCTAGTTATCTGAGAACTGGTGATTTTACGCCTCTTTAGGAAGAGGTTTAAGCTATTTTACTGCATTCCCCCACCTCCAGTGATGAGTATTCATGTACTCACTCATTTGTATATTCAATTTCAGCCAGGGAGCTAGTACCCCAGAGGAGTCAGAGGGCAATTTCTTGAGGTATTTGAATTGCACTGCAACAGTAAATCTGTCTGTTTTCTCTGTTATTTATTTCACTTTGTTTAAAGAATGCAGCCACCTGATGTTTGATACAAGAAGGTTAAAGGTATCACCCATCACTGCTTTAAACAGTGGTACTCAGTCTTGCCACTGTTCTTTGAGCTTGTGTGACTGCAACCACCTGAAGGGAATTAGTCCTCTCTCAAAGTATATCTTTTTCTTCCGTGTCTACTGTGACTAACAGAAAAAAAAAATAATTAAAAACTTTTCTCATTTCATTTAGTGGGAAGGCTTAATCATGACAGGGTTTATATTCTTTTGTTTATGTGAGCTCTGCACTGTGATTTGTTTTTTACTTTACAACCCTTCCCAGGCGTGTGATATGAATTGTTTTCTCAGTTTTTCCAGCTGCCCTGGTAATTACCTGTAATTCCACCCTACCCTCCAACACACAGTTTATATTCCCTTTCCAGTGCCAGCTAACCAAGCATTTCGTTTTAACTAGAATCAAGCACACACCAAGTTTAAACCGGTCTCAGGGTAGACTGGTGCAGGTTCATCTACCAGACCTGTCAAGTTAAGTGACCCAAAACAAGACCCAGGGGATGTAAAGGAATAAGGCTGAGAACAGCAGGGCAAATGATGTTAACAACATTTTATGAATGCAGGAGCTTACTCTGTGGAAAAATATTGTTTGATGTGGCACTAATGCAAACTTAAGACAAATATATGCATGAATTTTGCTAAATGTGTTTATTTTTATGTTGCTAAGTATACTTATGAATTTTGGGGGTTGGACTAGGATGATATTTCGATCATCCAGCCCCTGACATTCTGTGATTCTGTGATACAAGGGGTTTTTGTATTTGTCTTTGAGGGGTTAGAATCTGGGTTATAAGTGAATTGTAATGAGGCTGATATGAAAATATTAGATTTTTTTTATTAAACAAAGAAAATTCTCCCAAACTCATTTACAATTAACACACAGATTCTACTATGCAGTTGGTTAAACTGTCTTTGTAGAATGTAGATATATTCAATCAAATTAATTGATATGATTTTTGGAAACCTTTTTTGGAACATTTAAAGAATTGGAGAGTCCTGCAGCACAAACACTGCTTAAAGATTAAACATGAACTTACAGGAACTTTAGAAAAAAGAGTTTAGTTTACTCACTGACTGGAGTCTCAGTATTTATAATCCAAATTATCTGTAAAAGTCTAAATGAAGAAAAATATGGTTCCTGCCACGTGGTGGCTTTCACGTGGCGGTGACGCGTGGGGCTTTGCTGCTTGCGTAGCTTCAATGGAACACGTTGTCTGAGGAGATCCACGGGCACGAGGCAAATCTTCCACGGTTCCCGGGAGGGTCTCGGAGTGTGGAGCCCCTGGGCGAAGCAAGATCAAGATTCCCGGGCTGGAGCAGTCCGATCGGCTGCAGCGCAAGGCCAGGGCGGGGGGATCGCCTCTCAGGCTGGAGCAGTCCGATCGGCTGCAGCGCACGGCCAGGGCAGGGGGGTCGCCTCTCGGGCTGGAGTTACGAGTTGGCACGTCCCGGTGTCGTAAAATCGTTGCTGGGCTGCCGCTTAGGCTCAGCCAGAGTTAGACAGACTTGGGCTGGGCTGAGTTCAGGCAGACAGCTACACCCCAGCATGCGGCAAGCCCTTCAGTCCTTTGGCTTGGTGCGAGCAGGCAGGATCAGGTCTGCCATTCGTGGGGGTAAAAAAACAAGTCCCCTGCTATGTGATGCTAAGCAGCGCAGACAGGTAGCAGCCCAAAATAAACATGGCAACAACAACAAAAAGAGTTGGCTGGGGGGGTTTAAGCATTTTGACCGATTGTTTTTTGACCAATAGCAACAGACAAGAAACCCAGGAAGAAGGGGAGAAAGGAGGCGGATACCCAGGATATGCGTTCCAGGTATAATTTGGGCCTTCTGCCACAGTATTAAGAATAGCAATGGTATTGACATAGTTGAAAAATAGATCAAGCTGCTGGATTAATATTTTTGCAAGGAAAAGAAAAAGCAATCAAGACTCTAAAATAATATTTCATTCTGGTTTTTGTTTGGTTTCCGTTTGGTTGGTTGATTGGTGGGTTTGTTTGTTTTGGTTGGTTGGCTTTGGTTGTTTGGTTTGTTTTGTTTGGTTGGTTGTTTTATGTTGTCCCTAAAATGCCTGTGAAATAGTTACATGTTGAAGTTACAGTGATTAATTAGCTCTGATCTATCAAAATCAAAGAACCCATCTTCATTCTCATTTAAGGCTGATTAGACACAGTGAACTTACACTAAGCTGTGATTTTGTTGCTATATGAAATTCAAGCTTTAAAGTTGAATACTAAAGAATTTAGTATTCCTGTGAGGGAGTGAAAGTAAAGGCAGCTATGTCATTTAGAAAATCACGAAAGATTTTTTAGTAGTAAAGCAATCTGGCTTTAAAGATGCAAGCAAAATTGTCTTTAGTGTACCACTCGATGATTTCTCCTTCAGTTTTTCATGTCACTCATGCAAAGAATGGAGCACTTTTTCACTAATATGCATACAAGTTCACTGTTCCTGCTGATTTGCAGGATGAAAAATACATCTTTGGCTTAGTTTTTCAGGCAACTGATCTCAAGGTCCAGAATTTCTTGAAGTTTATGAAAAAATAAACAAATGTGAAGATGACAGCAATGTATGGACTATCTTTCTGTGGGAAGCATTTGCCTCCCAGATGTGTCAGTGGCTTTGTTGATTATGTATCTACAAAAACATTCTAAACCATCAGTTCATGCTTATTTGTTTTTGGTTATTTTGTCAGTGCGCTGTATTGAACAGTACCTCCCAGGAGATGGGTTCCTGCAGTAGGCAGGTCCTGTTTATGACCTTTAATCTGTCTAAGGCCCCTGTTCCTGTCAGTCTCATCTTCTCACAGTATGGACATTATTCATGTACCAAGAGAGTTTGGGGTTTTTTTGTTGTTCTTGTGGGTTTTGTTTCTTTCTTTGTTTTGGTTTTTTTGTTGTTGTTTTGGTTTTTGGTTTTTGTTTGCATGTTTGTTTTGGGTGGTTTTGTTTGTTTGGTTCAGTTTGTTTTCTTCTTTTCTTTTTCTTCTATGTCTTCTTTTCTTTTCTTTTCTTTTCTTTTCTTTTCTTTTCTTTTCTTTTCTTTTCTTTTCTTTTCTTTTCTTTTCTTTTCTTTTCTTTTCTTTTCTTTTCTTTTCTTTTCTTTTCTTT
>VWYK01075852.1:0-11506 GCA_013399775.1 Semnornis frantzii
CAAACTATATAATATATTACAAGTCCCACAAAACCCCAGCAAACCCCTTCCTTGTCATCCTCTTTCTAGACATGCAGTGAGCACAGCTCACTGTGGTCTAGGATATACAATCCAGCCTGCTCTGTTGTTCTGTGCCACAGGCAGCTTAAACCAATACAAGACCGCACCTTCGTTGTTCCAGCTTGTACCTGTCGTTCCTTGTCCTGTAACTGGGTACCACTATGAAGAGGCTATCACCTCCATCTTGACACCCATCCCTCAGATATTTATAGATGTTNTGACACCCATCCCTCAGATATTTATAGATGTTGATAAGATTCCCTCTCAGCCCTCTCAGCCCTTCTCAAGATTAAACAGCTCCAGTTCTCTCAGTCTTTATTCAAAAACACATTCTGCATGTGTTTAAATTTGTTCTGTATTTGTATACCTATAAACAATGTGTACAATGTAAGAGTACAAGATCGTATAGTTCATTACTTGTGACTATTTCACATTTTTAAAATCTACACATATAACTCCACTTCTTGACTTATTAAAAAAAAAAACAAACTCACAAAACCCCAAGCTATACTGAAAATGGGTATCAAAACCTGCCATATTATATATAATTATCTCTGTATAAAGTTTCACTCAAGTAGAAACACTGAACACGCTGGATACTACATGGCATAGGCGACCGAGCGAATGGTTAGTAACAGCTTGTTATTAAGTTGAACATCAACATTACTTCCACATGCTCTCAGGCAACTGCCTGAAAATAATGTTACATGTCAAAATCAGACCATTAACAAATAAGGAATAGTACTCAAAATGACATTGTGAAACATTAACAAAAAGTAGTTTTAATGATTCCATGTTAACTGAAACAGTTGAATCAATCTGCTTTTCCAGTGTAACATGCTGTTTATATAATTGGCCAGTTTTTATTTCCTGATGGAAAATTCAATACAGCTGGAACAATAGACAGTGGAGTAAACACCAAATGCACAGAGAGATGGATGGGAAAAGCAAAACAACTTTGTATCCTTCATCAGCTTACCTGAAAATAGGGGAAAGGAAATTAATGTGGGAAAAAAAAAAAAAAAAGGTCAAGATTGATTGTTTGTCTTTATATCCCTATTGCTAGACACATAATTCTATGTGTACTCTGCCTTTGCTGAGGGAAGCAGCACATTGCCGAGGCCCCTGCCCAATGGCCATTAGCTCTGCACTGCCTGAGAGCCGTGCGGATCTGTGAGCTGTCAAGTCTGAAATCACTTCTGATGGTAAAGTCACCTCTTAGGCTAAAAAAATGTCCCCTCTGTAGTCTTCTCAAATTTGAGAGCAGCTGCCCACACCGCTTCCAGCTCTCTTTGTGCTGTAGGGTCCATGTTCCCAAGGTGCTGATCTACCAATCCATACTGTTAACTACCCAGGCTGCATTTTATTCTCAGGCATTGCCTTAAGCCCAGGCTTCCAAGGAAGTCAGGCTCTGTTGGCTGGGAGCTATGTAGCCTTTATGGATGGGCTGAAAGTTCTCAGCAGTTGATTTGAAGGGCGATGAACCTGGACAAAAATCTCTTGTTTTCTTAATTCCTCGGCCCTTCTTCATGTTTGCTGATAGAGCTCCAACATGGGTGGGAACCAGGCAGTACCCTGTCCTACAAAGTCGGGGGCAGCAGCGACGTGGCTTTGTGCTTCATCTCTCTTTCAGGATTTGTCCTTTCCTTTCATCCCTTCCCAGAAATCCAAACAGCAAAGTATGATCATAAATATTTGAGCCAGTGCGGCCTCACACTTACACCACACTATCTAGACATATCCGCAGCACTGAACCCCAGATTACATTCACTGCATTCAACTGTACCCTCCTTTCCTCAGTTTCCCTTCTTGTTTAAAACATTGTTACTACCTCCTGCACTGGATTGTTATGATTAATGAGTGAACATCTCTGACACACTTTGCAAAGTAAAGGCTCTACATGCTTTCAGCACTGAGTATATTCATTTCTTAGGATAAAGCTGCTGTAACAGCACAGAACTTGTGCCATGTACAGTAGAAATTTCTGGCATAGTTTTTATTAAGGTTAATATAATATTCATAACACTTCTAAAGAGCTATTTGTTGGACTAAAGGCTTTTGCTACTGACATTTATCTATAGAAAAGTTTTTCTGTTTTATGCCCACATTCTAGCATATAATTATAGTAATAAAGTTTAGTCCCTTGCTTGAAGTGACTGCTGCCAGTATTATGAAATCATGGCAATGGCTGTAAAAATAAAAGAGGTCATAACCCTTCCACGCACACACACACCCACTCTGTAGCTGATATCAAATAGCCTTGGTGGGAAAATGCAGACCTTTAAACTTTCTCTACCAATCTCAATGCATTCTGTATTTAACTTACCCTCTAAAACAGTTTGTGTTATAGGAATTTGAAAACTGCATATAACCATGGAAAAAGTCTGCACTTAATTAGCTACTGAGTCCAGCTCAATTTAAGCAAAATAACAGACATTTCTTTGTGCTAACTATTTTTAATTATATGCATTACATGCATCAGCCTGTCCTTATGCCAAGGCTATTCGAGCATCAACTCCTGCTTCGCTGTTCTAGTTTTGGCAAAGAGAATTATCAGGGAATGTCTGCATGGAGATGTGGGGTGTTTTCACATCTACTGGAGCAGGAACATTTCTTTCTCAGGAACAAAGCCAATTACCTTAGAACTGCAGTGGAGTCAAGTACGATACTTTACAAGCTCATAGGTGCCTCCTGGGAATTCAGCACAGGAAGATGGAGGAAAAGGAAAGAGTTGGCATGAAATGCCGCTCCCTGTTTTATTTGCAGACACTTTCTGAAGGGACTTCTGCAGCAAACCCTCTTCCCTCCATTATAAACATAAGCAACAGAAACAAGATGTTAGATGACTTGCATTATCTGCGCAAGAAGGAAAAGCAGAATGGACACAATCTGAGCCTCTGTGCTTCACAGCAAAACTTGACAGCAAAAGCACAAAAGGCAGCACCAATGTGCAGCACCCAGGAAGGAGCAAGACTGGCTCTGGCTGCAGAGCATTCCCTGATTCAAAGCTCCATAAAGGGCCTTTTGGTGTGCTCTTTTTCGGATGCTTACATTCAAGCCTTGGTTTCATAAAATGTTTGAGAACCCTGCCGAAGGAGCTTGAAATTCCTCGGGTGTACAGAGCGAACCTCCAAAAATTATGCCCTGCATATGACTCTCACTTGAACACCTGATGCCACTTTGCTACTCTCAAAGAATCGCAGATTCAGACTTGGCTCTGATCAAAAGAAAATCAAATTGAAAGTGTAATCAAAAAATGAGAGGAGGAATCAGAGATAAATCAAATGAGCACAAGACTGTTGCATTTCACAGCCTCTTCCTATTTCCTAAATTCTTCATAGTCTGAAGAGTCAGGCATACAGCAGAGATAGTTGAAAAGTACAATTCCCAGCACAGCTCTGAGTTGAGCTGTCTTGTTTTGTTTTCTTAGCTGAGGCCCTCAGAGCCAGTGGGAAAAGCAAAACAACAACAAAACTTTCAGCTGTTCACTCTGCTTTACTGGAAGTGAAAAGTAAAGAAGAATAATCGATGTAGAGTGGGGGAGGAAGGTGGCAGGAGTAATTTACACATTTACAAAGGAGAAAAAGATGTTCAGGAAGAGTGATATGGGATAGAAGTTTTTTTGAGAATGCTAAGAACAACTCAGATGAAAAACAGCATACTTCTTTGACTTTCCCTCCTGCTCCTTGTCTAATTCTGGAAAAGGAAAATTTGGGAAATGAGTGCAAGCTGGACATAAACAGGTTAAGCTTACAGAACAAAGTAGCAAAGCCAAATATGCTGCGACAGATCCTCCTCTTGTTTATGCTGGGGTAAATCTTGAATTGTCCCATTGGGAAAACTTTGGGTTTGACTCAACACAACTGAAAGTAGGATGTGGCCCTTGCACAATATGTCCAGATGTTCCTTTTTTGTTTATGATGAAATGCAAGAGATTCAAAGAGACCTCTGATGAAATTCACAGCCTCCACCCTCTCCCCATGTAACTCTAGTTAATTCAGCTGAGTTATACCAGAGACGACTACATATTTGGCTCACAAATTATTTTTTCCAACATTTTACATTGCAGATCTACTATACAGATTTATTGGTGCCTGCAATTTAGCAAGTCAAAGGGAGCATGGTGCATTTACATAGAGGGTTGATCCATAGGAAACCTTTCTTTTGTCTAGGACAGCAAAATTTTTCTTAGCTTCTTACCTTACCTATCTGTAGTCTGCAGAGGCTACCAACAACATTACCCTTGGGTCTCTTGGGCATCATGCCAACAGCAAACAATTAGCAGACAGAGGTAATTATTCATTATTTGCTGCTGAACCGCCTGGTGCAGGTATATGTCCTTCAGCTGTCTCTCACGCAGTCTCTGGCTGAATGATCATATTTTGCTCACATCTTCTGCACATTGTAAAGAACGACAGAGATACAGAGGGGATCCATCAATTTACACTCCCATGCCAAATCCAGTCAGAATATAATCAGCTGCTTAGACATGTTGGAGATCTAGAAAATCAAGGTAACTACAGAAGATGGATCATGGGTTGACTCACTGCACTCCCATGGATGTTATTCCTTGCTTATCGCAGGAGCCAAGTGCTGCCACAATGAAACATGGCACAGGATCTAGGGATAGCAAATGGGGTAGAGGGTGGGAAGAAGGGAGTTGGAAAGAGTATATGTATAACGTCCTGCCATTTTCATTTCCCAAAACCCCTTTGACATTATGATGCCAAGGGGATTATGAGTAGAGAACAAAGGTGCCCTCTCCCGCCTGGCATTGCAGGTAGCTGCCTTCTTTACCTTGTAGGCAAATGCTGGGGCCTGCCAGGCTTTGCCTGGGACCAGCTGGACTTGTCCACAACTTGGAGCTCATCCACTGTGGTGTGGTTGGCTGAGGAGACTTTAAGGTCGGAGTAGTTATGTGATGAAGATGTTAAAGACACCTCTACTCACTGTAGGAGTGGGTAGACTAGATGACATTTATAGGTTTTTTCAACCCAAAGAATTCTGTGATTCGAAGATTTTAGCAATCAACCTTTACCTGTTTCCTATAACAGAATCCCATTTTCTGTCCCAAATCAGATCCAACACAAAAAATGCAATTTTGTCTGGGTAGCAGAGACTGACACCTTCAAAAGAAAATTAATTATGAATGCCTTGTATCCCATCAGTTCAGCTGCAGAGAGGAATTATTTAGTTATCAGGGCCAGAAACCCACCTTCCCTCTGTCTCTACCTTCATTCAAATCACACATGCTAGTGTCATGTTGCTGGCCTGATGCTGATAGAATTTCCTACTACTGCCAGGTTTGGGCAACCAAAACCAAAATCCACTGATAGGCCGTGGACATAAATTTAAGGCATGATCCCATAGAAATTCACCACAGGCTCTTGTCATTTCACTTGGTGTCAGTGCAGCCTGCTTACAGTTCTCACAGCAGAAAATACCTTCCACAAAAATTTAGCCTCAAAAGCCAGGGCATTTTTCTAAACCAATGATAACTAAAACNATAATTTACCTTTTTTTCTGCTACTGAAACAAGAGTCTTGCAGGTTCTTTGGTGGATCTTTTTCTGGAGCACAACAACATCTCGTCTTGCAGCTGAGAGGGTACCCCTTTGATTTCCTGTGGTGGAACCTGGGCTGCAGCACGGTTGCTTTGCCATCGGCAAGCTGGGCTATTGGAAGGACTAAGGCAGGCAGCAGTGCTCCCCACAAGATTTACCCTCCCACACCAAAACCCACCAGGTGACAAATGCAACACCAGACCAGTGGGATTAGGGGGCCTACGGGATGCAAAGAGAGAGGCTTATGAGCATATACTAGTGTAACAATTCATCTCCCACATATGTTTCTTGATCATGAAGACACTCTCAGGTGATGAGCCGGGTGCATGGCATGTTGGACACCAAACTGGTGCCCTGCAGGAGGAAGTGTCTCTGTTGTAGTTCCCCAGACCAGGCTCCAAGGACAGCTGCCTCACAAAAGCCCAGTGTGGCCCAAGAAACATGGCACCTGGGACTGCTCTTCTGAGACTCACTGTTTTGGGTAAATTCATTTAAATAAGCACCTTTCTGAGTAAGCTTCAACCCCTGCCTTCTTTCCCTCTGCAGAACCAAAGGTCCTCAAGGACAAGCAACCCTGTCTGGTTTTGTGGTTGCTTGCTGGCCACCAGAACGGGGTCGAGTCGACAGAAGTTTCCATAGCATATTTGAGCAGATTGACCAGGACAGCTACCAACACCTATGTAGGCAGCTGAAATAAATCCTCGGTGCCATTGCTACTCCCTTTTTATCAGCCTAATGAGGGTATAGCAGCAGCAGCAAAGTCAAAACTGCTTAATACCTTTTGCTCGGCATGAAAGACGCAGTGAAATATTCAGATACCCAGGGAGAAAGGAGTTGCCCTTGGGCACAGACTTTGGATACGTAACAATGCGGCACGGGGGGGGGGAATGAGACACAGGACAGGACGCATGACATTGCCTCTGGCCAAAATCTATTTCTCAGGGGAGCATTCAGCAAAACAGCAACCATCCCGACCAGGGAACTCTCTGGGTCATCACGGGAGATGATTACACTGATTAGGTTTGAAGTTAAAATCAGAGAAAAAAAAATTTTGGGGGGGATCAATTCTTGCTCGCGGCTGAGAGACTTGTACTGCCCTATATGGTAAAAGTGCAGCTCACATTCAGTGGGAAAATGTGGATTTTATTTTCTTCCGTTCCAGTGGTTAATCCTGTCAGCTCATTTTAATAATGCTTTTTATAAATCTACTGTGGTCCAGATGTGGTAAGTTATTGTGTTCTTTTCTGGGATACTAAGCATTTAGTACACATTTACAATGTATTGACATTCACGTAAAAGGAAGCGTTCCAAAACTATGGCACAGTAATTATTTCTAATATTTTCCAACATCTTTTTCAAAATGCCTAAATTGGCTTTATCTCTACAGGATAAGGCTTGNCTGCAGAGAGGTGTAGCACAGCCCCGGCCCCAGCCTCTGCGCCCTGCCTGGGGCCCTGACAGCCAAATCCCATTGCAGGCCTCGCAGAGCATTTGTTCAGCAGTGAACCCCAACGGGCCACGTTCGTCCCCGCCTTTGAAAAGCTTTGTGTCTAAAATCAGACCCAATGTTTGCTCACATCTACTGTTCTGAAGGGTTTTTTTGTTTGTTTTCTTTTTCCCCCAGTCTAATTTACTGTAAGCCTCCTTGGTTTCTTCATCCTGAGCTAAGCACGTTCAAAGCAGGCTGCAACAGCTTAGAGATTGCTGAAGAATTTGGGCTTGCAGTTACTTGTAGGAATTTGGATTATTAGTCATCCTTTAAATGAGTTGTTTTATACCCATGCAACTCCTAATTACAGAAGCTGCATCGAATTTGTGATTCCCTGTAGATGGTGTTTAAGTGGGAGGATTTTTCACGTGGATATGAGATTCTACTTCTGGCTTCCTGCCCTGCTCCCCACACTTGGACTGTTGGTGCTTTGACTTCGCTGCAGAAAGCTGCTGACCAATACTCCTTCTCTGCAGATTTCTGCAGAGTGCTCTGCACGTCACTGCTGCTTAGCAGAAAGAATTGGGAAGTAATATTTCCCCTAAGAGAAAATTTCCTCTAACTGAAAAACAAACCATGTTTTGAAGAACCGTTTTGTCAAAAACTGGTCAGATTTTTTGCTGGGAAAGCCTGAAAAGTGAGTCTCTGTATCATAGCTAAAAGAAGAGGGAGTCACAACTTAGGTGTGTACTCTATGGTAAGGCCAGCTTCAGGATTGACTTTTAGATCTCATTTATCTCCCTCTTTCAGTGCAGTGAGCCTGGCAGTAAACCTGAACAAGGTCCTCTAGGGTACATGGGTCTGACAGTGTTTCACAGTGCCTCCCATCTAACCCCAAGGTACAACCACAGAAGACCAGCTTGTCAAGAGGGATCGAGACACCCTCTGCACCTCAGCAAGAAGCCTAAGACAGCATCTTGTCTCAGGGCACCCAGAGGCCACCATCTCCCAGGCATGTTTGCAAATAGTTGGGTAGTCTCTCTGATTTCAATACAAATGCCCACAAGTGATGTCTCACAGTCTCAAGTTGTGCCAGGGGGGGTTTAGACTGGATATTAGGAGGAAGTTCTTCATAGAGAGAGTGATTGGCATTGGAATGGGCTGCCCAGGGAGGTGGTGGAGTCGCCATCCCTGGAAGTGTTTAAAAAAAGACTGGAGAGTCACTTAGTGCCATGGTCCAGTTGATTGACTAGGGCTGGGTGATAGGTTGGGCTGGATGATCTTAGAGGTCTCTTCCAAACTGGTTGATTCTATGATTCTAATTAGGATCAGGGCAGTGAAGTCCCTTTTCTGCTGCTGGCTATATAAAGATCTCTCTATTCAAAATCAGGTTTTCTTACAATATTTAGTGCTTCCCCTCCCTGTACTAACCACCACCCAGTCTCCCAGGTACCTGAGATTGAGAGATATAACCTGACTCTCTCAGAGCTCAGTCAGCCTGTGTTCCAGTGGAAAAGGGTGGTCTTACTGTATCAGAAATAGTGCGGCTGCTCGAGCCACTGAAATATTAACATGCTGCATCAATTTATGTGCTTCCTGAATGAACCGTATTTTACTTTTATCAACCATCTGTTTTTCAGCCTTCACATTGGCAGTTTCAGTTCTGCTGCTAAAATGCACCTTGCACGCAAGAAAATATTTCCTGTTCTGCTTTTTTCCTAGTGGCTTACAGAAGGAGAGACATCAGACAGTGATGAAACTGTGACCACGTCCTCCTGCAGCTGCTCAGCAGCAGAAGACCAAATGCAACTGCCTATGGTGGCTGAAAGGAGACACACACAGTGAAACCACTGCCTTGCCCCAGTACCTCTGCTGCAAGTCAGCCCATGGAGAAGTGTGGCCTATATGGAAGAAGGAGTGAGACCTGTCTCTGAAAGACTTTGTGAAACCATGTCAGTCTTGGGATCACTCCCTGGCACCCTCTCTCTGAGCAGACCCACCTTCCTGCATCTTAGAAGCAGAGCTTGCAGGAGCTCATCTGGGAGCATGTGAGAGCATGGCTGGACCTGGGATTTTCTCTGGACCCTTGATTTTGTGATTTTGACAAGTGTCCCCACTGTACTCTGACCTAGTAACACCCTCCATACAGATACTCTGCCCCTTGGCGCAGCACCATGCCCATCCCAGTGCACTCCTCTGTTTCTTAATATCCCCTAAGCAAAAAACAGCTTCTTGCAAGGCAAGGTCTGCAGTGCTTAGGAAGCAATGGCATGTCCTGCAGGAGGAAGACGTCTGGATAAGTGCAGGCAGAAGCCTACTGAGAGCACAGTAACATTTCCTGTCACCTAAATAAGTACATGAAGATTATTTAAGCAGTGGCAGGCAGTTTCATGCTTTATATTGGTCTGTGATTAGACTGCTTTGGTGTGATCAGGTTCTATGTGAATCATGGGTGATGTCACACTTATATCACAATTTAGTTCTTGCTAATATTTAGATCGTGTGTAAAATTTCATAAATGAGCACCAAAAAAACCCAGCAGTGTTGTTTGTAAAGCGACAATTACAAACCAAGGAAGTGAAAGCCTAAGCAGTCAGTGCACTTGGCAACAGGGCCACCAGTGGGTATGCTGTGAACCAAATATGATCAGAAAGGTGCATCAGACAGGACTGAGGTGTGTATGGTACACTGCTACAATACCAGTGGGAACAAAGCTTGGCAGAACAACACTTCAGATGCTTTATTAAGGCCAAGTGAATAATGCAGAAATAACCATTGATAATTTGACCAGCAATTCTCTGAAACACCGAAGGATGTAAATTATTAAACAAATACTCTTTGACTAATTCATAGAGCTGAATCTATAACATGAAAAATTGTTACTCAAGCAACTTGAGTGACAAATTATGGATATTAATTGACCACAGTTAAACAGTATGCAAATGTGTCACTTGTTTGCTAGACATGCTTACGTGCAGCACTGAAGCTCTTCTAGTGTTGGCACGCTTGTGGCTGTCAAACATGTGACTGCCCTGCACGCACCAGCATGCCTACAGGACAACCCTGCATGGCACACTCCTTTCTGCTGCCATAAATATGCAGAAACTTGTCAAATCAATATAAATGGTGCTGATACTTATGTTTCTATTTATGCTAATCTTACTGTTAGCTTGTGGACATCAGTAAGAGGTGTGAACACAGCTGTGTGGCCTTTCCAGACTCAGTTTATCCTGACTAAGACATTTGATTTTAGCTGTCACTGTCTCCTATGACATTCTTGCAAGGTGCGTTCCGGGTGCAAGCAGATCCTATCAAGACAATCAGCAATGTACTGGATTACCATCTTCTCTTACAGACCTTTTTCCTGAAGCATTAAGCATCTAATTTCAACTGGAAGACTGGAGGAATTCTTCTTTCAAGTCTCTGCAATTAATTTGCATGGACTGTAGGTTATGGTTATTTCTTAAATTTTATCAAGTACAGTCTGCTTGCAATTGCTACAGAAAGAAGGGAAGAAAAAAACAAAAAGGGAAAAGGACATGTTAAGATCAGTAGAGTGCAAAGTAAGTTTTTTCATGTGTGAAGAATATCCAAGATGATGAAGCTTTTTCAGATATTTGTCTAATACAATCACTGATATTCACAACAAACCATCAGTAATTAAGTCAAGATAACCAAGATATTTCCTCATTACTCATTCATGAAGTGCAACATAGTTGTTTACATAGAACTTTTGAAAAACAGATAGCAAGAACACATTAAAAAGGCATCACTTTCAGGACATTCACTTGCTTTTCTCTTGAACAGACAGCATAAAACAAGAAACTGCACAACAAGGAAATCTAGAAATTGTAGACGATTCTTGCAAAAGAACCGATGCTTTATCTTAATGTACATCTATAATTATAAAGGTTATGAGAAAGCTGCAAAACAAACAGCAACTCCTGAGGACCTGGTTCTTCAAAACCTGAGACAGCAGACAAAAATCTCTTTGTAAGAAGCTCAGAAACCCCTGAAAACTGAAAAACAGACTCATATTTTCTTTCTGTATCCAAGCAATTTCCTAGAAATGTTTCAAGTTTTACAGTTAGCTTTTGTACTGAAAAGAAAAGAAATAGTAACCATTAAGAGTTTCACAGCTCTATGAAAACATCATAATATAAGAAAGCCTATCATGGTACATATTGAACCATGAGGTGGTTTAATTACTTCGCCAATATTAGTTTCTGTTGATACCAAGCATTCTTACTTTACAAAATCAAATCATAGACGGTTTCACAATCAGAACAATGTGTTTTTCACCAGAGAATAAGATAGGTAATTAGGTTTTAACATTGTGCCCCAAATTCACAGGTTGTATTTGACCTGCATTCTGGTAGATAATCTCTCAGTAGCAAGAGGTTCATGGAATGGATTTTACCTTGGACCTCCCCACCAGCCAGCACTTCCTTTGC
>VWYK01075858.1:295-13338 GCA_013399775.1 Semnornis frantzii
CAATATTAAATCAGCTCAAGAAATTAAAAAACTACTATCTTCTGGTAGCTTTCTTGGAGAAGTTTCTTATCAGTTTTCATGCCCTGCCCCATGCAATAAATAGGTCTGTAGTATTCAACACTGCCTGGAGCTGCTTGTGAAACTGCGCCAGAACAGTACCAGGTCACTCTGATTTATATTATTTCAAAGCGCTGAAGGAGGAAACATACATCTGTTCAGTTGGCATGAACTGAGGTTTACAATGCCTGCTGCCATCTCCTCTTTCAATACGTTTAATGATTTTAGAAGTGAAGATGTCAAGTCAGTGAAAAGTCATGAAATGAAAGTGGATTAGCAAGGGGATTTTTATAAGCACATTCTTAATTTGTTTCCCCTCTCTCCTTATTCCTATCTTAAAACAAGAACTTGGCCTCTCAGCAAGCCTGTGTGGCATTTTTTTTTACAGCAGTTTCGCTACATAATGGTTGTCAGTTCTGGCATGGAACATTTTAGCTACAGACATTTTTTGCAACCCACATCTGTCAAATAATGCAGCCATCACTTCACTATTCAGCAAAACTGCATGAAAGCAATTTTTCATATAGAAAGAGAGCATGTCTGTCCCTTAGGGATGTAGTTCCTCAATTTGAAATGCACCAAGAGGTCACAACAAATAAAAATTATTTTTTTCTTCCTCTCACCTTGCCCTGACTGTCATTTTGTGTTGCTGACCCCATTGGTCCCTAGCTGAGGAACTGATTTCTAAGAAGGTCAGATACTGGCAGACTTCTGTATAGACTGGCCAAGAAACAGAAAGTGAGAAGCTGCAGGTCTTGTACACTGATGCTGAAGAACCTGGCATAAAAATGGGAGAACTGGAAGTATTGATGCAGGATCTGAAACTAGATATGACAGATAGAAGAATCATGGTGAGACAGCCATCACAAGAGAGAAATCAAAACAAATACAGAATGCCTATGGAGACATACAGTTCAGCCTCATGGGAGTGGAAGAGGCTGTAACTGTCCTTCTTATCCCAGGGCACAAACAGCTGTGCAAAAGATGCTGTGTATTATCTAGGTGGGACTCAACAGGTTCCCTCCATCAGAGGATTCACGTTTGGGAAGGGGACCATTGAAAGCTATACCCTCAGTAGTTGCAGATGATGGAAGTCAGTAACCAGACTGTGTAAATTAGGTCAGGCACCTGCAAGATCATGGAACTGACCTTGGCACAGCACAGGTTCCCTGTAGATCTTCCATTCCTGTAAAACTGTAGTCTCAACCAGCAAAAACGGATGCACAAAGCAGCTGTCAGAGGCTGACACCAAAAATTGTCTGTTGCCTTCCTCTGGAGGACATCTGCAGGGCAGGAGGCAAACCTAACTGCTCATAGGAATTGTGATGTCCACATGGGGATAGACAGTGGCACCCTGCCTCTTGTCCGTGTGAATCACGAGATTGCCTGCCTGTTGCCTTTATTCCCCTTCAAGAATTTGTGCTCCTTACTTTCCAGTACTATGCCTTTATGTTCCTAAAAAGGAAGTATCTGCTGACACCTCACAAAGCCTAAATGCAATGGTTTCATTTTTCATTCCTTCTTGTTCTTTGTGCAAAAACCAAACTGGAATTTCCTTCCTCTCCCAGCACGAGCCTGTCACAGGATACAGCAAGTTCTGTAGCATGGCAAAAAATCCTACTTACTATTTACAGTCTAAGTTAAAAAATGTTTTTTCATCACAAAGCCTTATTGCTTTTGGTCTGGTAAATCCATTCTTCTTTGCACAGGATGAAGAACTAGTGTTTTGCATTTATTTTGTTTTAGTTTGTTTTCCACAAAAGCTCCAGTCTTTTCTTACTTCTTTCCTACTCTGCCCCTTGCTAAAGTACCAGTCACATCAGCTTTTACCCTGTGCCCAGACTACTATATTTTGTTATCCTTTGTTTCAGTAACTGCAATAGCATGTTTGTTCTCCTGTCCTCTCAATCATTCAAGCCGCATATGCTCTAAGGGACATCCCTTTGCACCAATCTTCTGACCCTCCTTTGTCTTTCCTTCTTCCAGAGCATACATCACATGGGATTAATTTCTTTCATGGTTTGCCTTGGCCTTGGCCTCGGTCTCCATAACCCTTCTCAGGTGCTTGGTGGCCTGACAGTTTCTCTCAGTGAGGCTGTCCTGAATGAATTTTTGCTTTTCCACTATCTATAGGGCATATCTCAAAAATTTCCTTGTAAATGGCACTAAACCACAAAAAAACAGAAATCCAACATTGAAACTCTGCCTAGATCTTGTGTCTTCTATAATGTCCTCAAAACAGCCAGGTATTGCAGGAGTACTTTCACAGCTTATTGTATTCCAGATGTTGCCAAAACCACCTATTTTTTTCATCCTAAGGATAACATTAACATCTTTTGTGAGCTGAGACGAACCTGAGGTGAACTTCACTGTCTGTGTGCACGTACTTGTGGTGTGAGGGATGAATCTAGGGATATATTTTAAGCTTAGAATCAGAACAGGGCAGCCACTATCAAATAATTGCAGTTTTACCAGTGTGCTAGCTTTGTGTAGTAGCTCAGTAGGCTACACTAAGCTAAGCAGCTGTAACTGTCCTTCTACAGTTGAATTTGGAAAATACATATTTTCCTGTTTGGTTGGAGTTTGTTTGTTTGGCTGGGTTTTATCCTAAGAGGCAGAGAGGAAAGTGTGGCAAGGCACATGGGAGTAGCATTGACACAACTGCTTAACCTACACTCACACAGCAAAAGCAGAGCAACACAAGTAAAGCAGAATCTCTACCAAAGAACTTGCACACTTTGTTTGGACAGCAGGAGACTACTGGTAAAGCATCAAGGCAAGAAAGTTGTGTTTGCAATGATAGAAGGCTTGGTAAAAGAAGTAAGTTAGGATCCAAAGCTCTTTGTTACGAGGGAGGTGATTCTGCCCCTTTGCTCTCATCAGACCCCATCTGGAGTACTGTGTGCAGTTCTGGAGCCCCCAGCACAGGAAGGACATGGAACTGTTGGAGCAGATCCAGAGGAGGGCCATGAAGATGATCAGAGGACTGGAGCAGCTCTGCTATGAGGACAGGCTGAGAGAGTTGGGGCTCTGCAGCCTGGAGAAGAGNGATGATCCTTGAGGTCCCTTTCAATCTTACCATTCTATGATTCTTTGATTCTATGATTTGGAGTTACGGTGCTGTATTATTCCTTGACTCCTTTTCTCCATGCTACCCTGGGAAGCACTGTAGTAAAAACAATGCAGTAATTGCCGAAGAAAGGTGGCAGTTGCCTTGCTTAGAATATCCATTTGATACCTTGTATCTTTTGTGCTAACAGTAGTGTTTGTGCAGACTTTCCTGATCTCTGCTTCTGCTGGTCTGGGTAGGGAAAAAACAGACTGTGTCAGGGCTAGGGAATGTGCAAACTCTGCCAAGATGAGCCTTGCTTGGATCACTGTTAGCATTAGTGAGCTGTGTTTCTCTCCAAGAGATGACATGAGATTTTTTTTTTTTTACAGGACACTTTACATAGGGTGCTTTCTCCTAAGTTACTGGAAAGACATGTACATTTAGGCAGGAAAAAACATGTAATTACATTTTGACAGGTTTGCTACCATATTTAATGAGAGGCATAAAGAACAGAGCTCTGTATTAATCAATTTCTAATGGAAAATTAAAAAGAGGAATGTCTTCACCCTGGGGATGTCATTTGACAAAAATGGGCTATCCAGAAAACTAACAACATAACTAACTACTTTTACTCTTCTATCTTCTGACTGATAAGAGCAATACCAGTTTCACCACTATTCAAATATTAATAAGCGGAAATGTTTGAAGGTAAGATCAACATTTTTACTTTTTCCAATGTGTTAACCAAAACCTGAGGTTAACTCCCAACACCAAACAAGGACACAGGAAGGTGAAATGTATGAAAAATCATCATGTTTTCTGCTGCAGCATGTGACTTTTCGTCTGGTTTTCTGCCTACAGCTGAACAGATGCCCTGTAAATGCCTTAACATTGTCAGAATGTCAGTATGTTCCCACAATTTGCCCATGTCTGGGTTTGTGCAGGCAGAGACCATTATAGCAATAATATGGCAATTTTAATTTCTTTCCCCTCCCAAGATTATTTCTTCAATCCTCTAATTTATTTTTTTTTTTTCTCTTTCATGCTCTGTGACTGTTGGCACACCCTGCTCTGCAGTGTGTCTTCTGGCTGTAAACAACTGACTGGGGAAGTAGTATCCTCAGCCACCTATGGTGTTTTAGAAATGGGAACTTCCCTGCTTCTACAGGGAGCCACTGCACATCTTCCAGGTCCCTGTTACTGTGGGCTGGGCATAGAACACTCACAAAGAAACAAACTGAGCAAGCGGATTTTTCCCAACACAGTTCCGAGGGCTCAGTTCCTGCAGTTAGGAAACCATTAGCAAACCAAACTCGCTGAGGAAGGGTGGAGGTGGACCATTCAGAGTAGTTCAGCCTGGCCTTTTCCCCAGGGGGACAGACATAGCTGAATTGCACAGGTCCTGGAAGTAGGGTCCTGAGAAATTGACTTACCTGCAGAAACCTAGGGAAAAGACGGCTTTTATCAATGCCAATGAGGATGTGTAGGATCTCCAGTACAGATAACAACTGGCAAAGGCGCATTACCAGTCCTATGGAGTAAAATGTGTCCGCCAATGAATCTACAGACAAAGTCAAGAGGCAAATTAGAGTTTGGTTATATGGTAGAAGTCTGGACCAGCTACTGTGTTTACTGTTGCCCTATTACCACAGCAAATGGCAAGAAACAGTTCATATAGTGCCAAAATTTGGGGTAGCAGAAGCAAAGCTTCAAGGAGGGGAGAAAGCAGCCGACACAGAGGCAGGAAGCTGAAAAAAAAGAATAGGATCTGCTATACTTACTGCACCGGCAAACACTGCGCAGGATGTGTTGGCTTAGAGATACCACTTTAGGATATTTCTAAATGGTAGGAACATCTAAACATGAAAAGATGTTGAGTTCCTGCCTATATCTGTAGTGATGGCACTTCCTAGAATATGTAAACCGCAGAGTGCATATTTTATGTGCCTAAAATTTCCCACCATTTTAAATAGTTTTAAACTTCCAGTGACTACTTTCTTGCTTTTGTCTCTTAACCCAGGTAATGGGAAGAGAAGTAGGTTGTATTGTTTCGTCATACAGTCATGCGCAGCAGCCACAAAGATATCCCCTCTTGTTGTCTTAATATTTGCTGTAATGACCTAATCTAGTTGTATTTCAGTCTATGTTTAAGTCAAATGTTACTAGCATGCTGCTGAATGTTAAGGCTCATTAGCGAAATAAGAGCTTCATTCCTGTTGTGATACAGGCAGAACATAGATACCAGTAATATGTTCAGTCTTTTTAATGAAAGAAACAAATATTTTTCTAATTAAATTTACAGCCCCTGTATCGAACGTACACCTATTCAGAATCCTAACTTTGTCTCTAATTCTGTTTCTTTGTGCCACTGCCACTTAAAATTTTAAGGAAAAACAGAAAGAAGCCTACCTTTTCCAAATGACATGAACCTGATGATCATATTGGTAAATATCCAGGAATGTCCACAGAATTGCACTAAGTCATACACAAACAGGTAGGTGCTCATGATAAAGCTGTGGAGGTGAAAATGATAAAGTAAACTGCATGGCTTATAACAACATTCAAGCTTTCTGAGCTGTAGAAACTGCACTGTCTGTTGGTAAATCGAAGAAAAATATCTGAAATTGAAAATTGTCTGCGTGTCAGTGGTCATGGAAGAGTACTGTCAGTAATGGATCAGAAGCTCTCTTTGTTGGCATACCTAGGATATGCCCAGAAAATTTTGAGTTTCTGTCAGTAATTAAGGTGACACTAGATTCAAGACTGATCCCCTTGGCTTGGCTCTGCCTTGATGGTGCAGACTCAAGGGACCGCCGAACTCAAGGGAGCCCTGCTGAGGGGCCTTGGACTCCTGCAGACACCAGCCTTGATACTTCTACATCTGTGCTTCCCAGAAGACATGCCTCTAATGTGTGCTCAATATGGCTTAAAATTCAATGCAGTTAACTTGCATCTCCAGCAGATGATGTAGTTGTAAGTATTTATAAAAAAGAAAGTGAAAAAATGGAAGAGAGACACATTTCAAACTGCTTTTATTCGATGCAGTCCGAAGCATATCTGCCTTTACCTTTTTGAACCAACTTGCTCTACGAGTTTCCCAAATAAATACTAAATGTGGGTCTTTTTCTTTCTGCATAAATCTGTGTTTCAAGCTGCATTTCATAAATCAAAACTTCTCTTTGAGTAGACTATATTTTGTAGCTATTCTAACCTAATTTACATAAGTAATTTAATTTTTTTTTTTGCAAAATTTGACAGGGTCTGGAGATATTTAATTTTTCTTTCCTGTATTTTTTTTTTCTGGTTTATTTTGGAGAGAGAGGCTTTGCCTGTTCTCCAGCTTTGAAAAGGCTACCTTTTTGACACGTGAATTTGCTAATTATTTTCTACAATGTATATCCTGTGCTTGGCCAATTGATTTCCTGCCACCAAAGTACTACATACTCTAAATTGCCCTTCGATCCTATGTCTTCATGTATTATGTCTCTGCCATGAAACTTTTTTTTCATTAGTACTTGTACCTTAACACAGTAAATTTCTGTGTTCAGAAACATCTAAATATAATAAATGCATATACTTCATTCCCAGTATTGCATTAGGACCAAAAATCTCAACATACACTTCTGTAAACTGATCCAGACAAACTGGTCTTCTAAAGTATTCCTCTAGGGATACCCCTATCCCATTTCTATGGAGTTCAGAGAAAATGTTTTTCTTCCTTACTTACTATTACATCGTATGGCTGCTATTCATATCATCACAGCTATTAGCACAAAAGCATTGGCATATTTTACCTCCCAAGAGACATCACTGCCCTTTGATACTACAAAAATCAGACACATTCCTTTTTCCAGGTCCTTATATATTATAAAAATACTTTCCTCTTTTTGAGGAAAATATGATACAAAACAGCAAGGAAAAAAAAAAAAGAGATACTGTACATTACAAAAAGGGAAACAAAATTAAGAATGTTACTTAAGAAACAGCCTTATTACTGGATGGATAGGAATTACTGTAACTGGTATGAAAGTTATAGGAACAGTTAAAATCTCAAAGCTTTCTAGTTAGCGCCTCCACCAGTTCCTTTGTTTTGATATTGCCATGTGGGCTTTGCATGGAATATGTGCTGAGCATATGGTTTCTTCCTTATTCTGAAATTTAGTTTTCTACACCTGTCTTTCATCCTCAGGACTTGCCTTTTGGTGATACTAACTTATTCTGCAAAATTTTCCTCCATTGCTTGGCTAGAAAATTGCCTTTACAATTCTTAAGATCCTTAATCTTGGCTAAACATGTCAAGAGGACCTTTGTATATGCAGCTCCACATTAGTGTTTGGGCAATTTGGTAGCCATTGCATGCTAGAAAATATCTTGTTTAAAGTGTTCCGATGGCTACTGAAGTGTATACACATTGCTGGCATTCACAGCTCACACTAAAACTTCCAGCATTTATGGTTCCCCTATATTCCCAAAGAATATTTGGTATATTCCCAAGGAATAACTGGTTCACGGCTTGCCAGCGTTACCTAGAAGATGCATCCCAGCCTCAGAGCTGCAAGCAGCACATCTCCCTCACTTTGTGATGCTCTCCACTGTGTGAAGGAACAATCCTGATCTCAAAATGGGGTTTCACAGTATAAATTCCAGCACAAAAGGTGCCTAAGACCAAACAGAATCTTTTGACAGAAGTGAAGAAAATGCAAGCAATAAAAATTTCTTTGAGTATAGTCAAAGGAAACCAAAATGTAACTGGTCTCTAAGGTGTCTCATGCAAAGGCTGCTCCCTTTATCTAGAGAATGAAAGACTGAGGAGAACTTGTTTCAGCTCTCCTAACAGGTTTGCGTCACAACACACAATTCAACCACCTGCTTCTGTTTGGAGGGTCACTGTCAGAAGACACGGGCTTTAATTAGATTTCCCACTCCCTGACATTCATAGCAGGCATCATTTCACCTTTACTTCACCTTTGCTTCTGCAGCACTCCTGCAGAAGAAACACTGTCTAGCAACCCACTGGGCAGTTTCTGACCCTGCCGCAAACTTGCCATCTGATCTTACAAACCTCACTTACCTCTGTGGTGCCAGATTTGTAAAATGGACTTGCTACTGCATTTATTCCTTGTAGTGTGATGCGTTTTAGCACTTTGAAGCTAGCTTTCATTGGAAGGCATTGGGAGAGCACTGCAACACTACAGATGCATGTATCATATTTAGGATCATCCTAAAGAAGGTGAACCTTCTTTCTGTCTGGGCTTAAAACCTAGGAAACTGGATGGAACATAAGACAACACATAGCAGCGTGGTCCAAGACATCCTCTTTCCCCTTTTATTCAACACCAGAGATTTTATCAGTGATAGAGTTTTAGCTTACAAATACTGACGTATTTCCAGAGGCAGAAAAATCACATCAGCATAATTGTTACATTTTGGTATTTTTAGCATTTAGGTCTTCGGTGTGTGTCTGTGGCAGCTGTCATCTGAGGTAAGTATGGATGTAGGTGTCCTTAGTATCTGAAAGGTGGTCAGGATTACATTTCCTGTGAGCGACCAAGAAGCACAGTAGAGGCACCCAAATCAGGATAGTCCTTTTCCCGGCTAGGTGTCCATTGAAAGGTGCCAAGACGTAGGCATCACTCAGGTTTTTCCTGGGGTGATTTGCACCCAGGCCTGCATAAACTGAGCACTCACTACCTTCAGAGCTATTGCAGTCTCTTGCCTTCCCAGTAAGCCATGCTGGCTGGCCACACATGAGGAAGTGACCATCATGCTGAAACCAGAGAGCAATGTTCTCTTTTTGTTGGTTTTGGGGACTTTTGGTTTGGTTTGGTTTTCCCTCTTTCTCTTTTCTGCAGGAAAGATCTGCTAGAAAGCTCCTTGGCCGACAGTTTCCTTTTAAGTCATATTGGTCTGAACTTCTACCTCCTTCCCCTCCCACCTCTGTGACAAGCTGCAACGTATCACTTAGGAAGAATAAAACTGCTGAGAACCAGTACGAAAGATGTACTTATCACAGGCACACCCCACCCATCTTCTTTTTTCCCCTTCCTTTCCATATTTGAGCAGTTTAGGGTATCTCCACTGAAGAGATATTACCTGTTTCAGGGGCTGGATTGCTGCTGCTGCTGCTCCTGGTGTTTCTCCTTTTTTCTCTCTACAGCTGCAGCAGCTGTTTATGAGATCGACCCTCCTCTTTCCTCTTCCCCCACCCCACGACGTCACTGTGTGTAGCACTAAACAGGAACAACACTTCACTTCCTGAGAAAGGAGTTTCTAACCCCAAATATCTCCACTCCATTTGCCCTGCTCCTCAGCTAACCTAACCTAACCTAAACTGATCTCTTGCTATTGTACCAGTAAGCTGATCTATAAATCCCACTAACTTTATCTCTCAACCCAGAGCAATACTGTGAAGGACTACTGGAGAGAAGAAATGCAAAATTAAATATTTGGTTTTATCCTCTGTTCAAATCACAGCATTATAACAATGCTAACGCTATCAAATTATAAGGAAGGCTGCAAGAAGAGCATAAAAGGAGCACTTTAAATTACCTCAGATAAAGGAAAAAACCTTCGGTTTCTTAACATGAAACGTCTATTTATCTATGCCTCTATGAAATTTGGGTACTACAGTTAGAGGAAAAGTATCTGCACCCTAGCTTACTTCTGCCCTTATGTTTCTAGGATATCTCAGCCTAAATGATATAAACAAGAAGGTAATAATGTGTTTGTAAACTCCCTTCTGCCAATAAACAATTTTTCCCTCCTGCACTGATGTTGAAGGCACATCCTATTCTGCAATGAAATTTGAAATTCCATGTTATGACTGAAGAAGTCACGAAGAACATAAGATGTTATGTGTAAGTACAAAGTCTAGAGAATAGAATGTGCCTTTCTCTGAGCGGCACTGAGCTCCTGGCAAGACTGCACTCCGTGATGTGTTCTGAGAGGCAAAAAATGCCTCCCCGTCAAATTTAGTTTCTCCTTCTCGCCTGGGACCTTAGCCAAAGGGTCTGGCTTTCCTGCTGGTATAGCAACTCACTTTCACTGCTTGAGAATCATGTTTTTTCTAAGTTAAAGAATGTATTTATTCCCCAGGGGGAAATTATTAATTCAACATTTTTAAAAGGGTTAAACAATTAGACAAATGTCCGTTGAGAGGCTCAGCCCATAGCACTTGCAAAACACCTCTCATGATTTATGCATTGTGCCTCTGGAAGGACAAGTGGTGTGACTAATGCCAGGAGCTGAGCTCCTGACTGTAGTAAAATCCAGCAGTAGGAAGAACAGCTCTTTTCAAACATTAGCCACAACAGGAACAAAAGCTCACCTGGCTTTGTGATGTTCAAAATCCCTTCTTTGGGCAAGTTAAAGCTCCCACAAGTGACAAAGGCACCTGCAAGTGCTTGTGAGCTGGATACCAGTACCTTTCTGAGGTGATGACCACCTCCATGCTGCAGGTTGGCAGGAGGCTGAGGAGCAGCCAGCAGCTCACTTCACAGTGGAGGCTCTGCCCCTGTGCTGAAGCCTCTTCACAAGCCGGTGCAACCCTGCCCCAAGCAAGTGAGACAGCTGGTGCTGGGAGGTGGTGTCCACCACTGGTGCATTTTTGGGCCTTTCTTTGGGCAGTACTTGGCCCTGTGGACTGGGTCCTTGTAACTGGCTGGAAAAAGCAATGGTATGATGACATGTAAAAGGAGTGATGTTGTTCTCTAAAAGGAATTATGATAGTGCACTCCAGTTCTGTCCTGCATTGAAAAATAAGGCAAGGGGAAGCAACTAGAAAATTTGCTTCAAAGGAGTACACCTGACCTAAACTATAATGCTGTTAGGAACACACCCATCTAAGAAGCAATGTGCTGCAGCAGTGGAGACAAAGTACAGGGCTTGTAAATCCACTATTGCATGGATATTCAAATTCTAAACTGTGAGATGTAGAATACAATTCAGCCAGTGGATTGTAGTAGATTTGGCCAATCAGACCAGACCCTTAGGATCTGTATTTCCCTGAAATGCAAGGGGAGTTTTTAAGAGCACTAAGGTTCTCTTTAGCTATGTGATTTGCAGTGGTGTTTTTGTAATCTGATAGCCCAAGAGTATAAGAAAGGAAGACCAGTAACAGGAGATAACAGATTTTACTAGGATAGATTGAAGTGGGAATAATTCCAAGCATTCAAGACCTGGAAAAAGGCTTTTTTGCTTACAAAGCTGCAAAGACATTCATCCAAAAGCAAAGATTAAATGCTGCTATTGAAACACATATGACCTGCATAAGGGAAAACAGAACTTTTATTCTCAACTCCAGCTACTTCTTTTGCAGACAAGCTTGTGTCTACTAATTGCTTAACAAGCATTAAAACAAACAAAAACCCTTACTTTTCTATAACTGCTGGCATCTCTTAAAACACGCTTCATGACTGCTCAGCACATTTAAGCCCGAGTCTCCTAGATTTCTCAAAATCTAAAGAAATTGTGACCACTTTTCATTTATCTGTGTAATGAAGTAGGAAAAAACATGTTCTGTTTGGGCACAGTGCTTGTGTTTGCAACTATTTCAAGGGGTTGTTTTTATGTGTAAGGGTAACAGCAGCCCTGATACATTTCATGGAACAGGGAAGAAATCCTTGCTATAAAAGCAATATATAGACGTGTTTTTTAAAAAAGAATCCATGTCCTAAAATTAGTTTTCATCTACTCTCCTGTCTTCCATTATCAGAAGTTTTTCACTCCCTGAATTCAAGCCTGTGTTTTGCCCAGTGGATTGCAGTAGTTCAAGAGCAGCTCTTAAACATGTGCTTATTTGGAAGCACACACTCCAGTAATGCTAACTTCAGTTAAAGAGTAAAACCTGGCACTGGCACTGATGTGCTGCAGTACTGGACACTCCGATTTCTCACTGGCAGGCAGAGTACTTGCACGCTGATGGTTGGTGTTTTTGTCGTGTGACCAAGGCTGCTGGTGAAAAGTGGAAGGCTGTGCAGAAGCAGTGGAGGAAGCAAAGTCCTCTCCACATTGCAAGCAAGAAACAGGGAAACATTTTGATGATTTTGTCTATATTCTCAAACTGGGCAAAAAAAGGAAGCAGCAGCCATGCCAGCTTCAAGCCTCTCACAGCCCAGCAGTTTTGTACCTTGAGTAGAGATCATGGCTCACAAACAGGTCTTGCTGCACAGGAGCTGACTTACTGGCATCATCTAACAGAGTAAGTCACACCAAAGTTCCTGACTGTTAGAACAAGGGAAGTTGTGTTATGTTAACAAGCATTGTGCCACAAGGCACCCAACAGATACAGAGGTGTCAGGACTTTTAGCTTTACAATTTCATCAGATGAAAAAATTAAGTTTGGAAATGCTCTTGGAGGTAAAAAAAAAAGTTCAATCCAGTCTGTCTAGCTTTGGCCATCTATGATTGGTCTTTGTTTGTTTGTTTATCTTTCTTTTTTTCTTCTTGGATTTACCATCATTCAGGGCTGTTCAGCTACAAAGGAAGCAGGGATGTTGCAGAAGCAGCACACTAGTGGTATTTCCTTGGTACCACTCTGCAACTGAAGCAGAACAAAAGGAATGGCAAGGGAAGCCAAAGAGGAGCCTCTTGGCAGCTCTCGTCCAAACCTTTCAATATGTCACTTGGAGGAGATGCGACTGCCTTACTGTCCTTACTTGTCACTCCATGGAAGTCCTTGAGGGAGCAAGTCATCTGGCCTCTGGACTGACCTTTGTACTCCCAATCTGCCCTACAACTCTGTGTGAATGTCTGATTCTGGAGGTTCATTGTTTTGAAGGATTGATCTCCCAGACTGTGAAGACATTACCCCAGTCTCCAGGTGGAGTTAATTGACAGGTAACAGCTGACTGCACTTTCAGCATAGGGTAAAAGTGCAAACTTTTGCATTTCTCTAATACAGCTTCATTCTATTTTTAAAAAAACGATTTCCACA
>VWYK01075876.1:4687-19200 GCA_013399775.1 Semnornis frantzii
CAGTTCCATGTCCTTCCTGTGCTGGGGGTTCCAGAACTACACACAGGACTCCAGGTGGGGTCTGACGAGAGCAGAGTAAAGGGACTCTGCCCTGCTGGCCACTGTAGTCTTAATTAAAAAATATGTTTTAGTCATGCACTTGACAAGTTTTAATTGAAGTAGTTTACATAAATTATGTGACATTTGATTTATGCACCCAATGTACATTTATGTGCTTAGAATTTATCGCAATGTCTTCTCAGTATATAAACGTTATTGTATTTATGTTCTGTAAAAGCAATGAAGTCATAATATTATCGTATAATAAGATTTCATTTTGCCATTGAGTCTTTGGTGAAAAGCATAGTGAAGTATTCAGGGGTTTTGGTGCACATCTGGAAAACAGATTAATGTTTCCTGCATATGAAAATCTTGGTATTTAGCTTGGGTTAATAGCCCACAGAATGAGTCAATCATTCTGCTGTAGATGTAAATGAATATTAACTTAGTACTGGAAATGCAATAGGAATTGATATAGGGAAACTGAATTAATACTGACCTATACTGACCCAGAAAGTGCTGTTTCACATCATCTTTTGTGCCTCTTTGTGCTCCTTTTCTGCAAACAGTGATTTTTGTGTTTTTTTTCCTGGAACTTGGGTGTCAGACTTGCATTTGTTTCAATGAAAACCCCAAACACAATGAAGTTGCTGGGTTAGGCTGTGAAAATACTTCATGAGGGATTATTTCAGGTCTATTTGACAAGTGACAGAAAATTTTTAAAGAGCTAATACTGTAGATGCAGGTGACTGTTGTTCCATTGCATGGAATATATTGGCAGCAGACACTGGAAATGCTGATACCTGGATTAGCAGTAAGATTTACTCAAGCAGAATAAATTTCAGGATGTTTAGATTTTTGGGCAGGAGTTTCAGCAGTGATATTTACTTAGCATAGTAAACCATGGCACATTATCCAGATTTACTCAAAGAAGCAATGTCTGTATATTTAATGTCTTGTATGCAGTGTAACACAGTTTTATGTTGTGTGTGTTGTATTCTACTCTCATTTAAGAGATAACAAGTTAATCAGTTAATAACCAGGAAGGTTGCAGAAATAACAGGAAATGAAAGAATTTGTAGGAATGATGAACTCCTCCATTCTACTGAGGTGCATTTAAGTGTCAGGCAGCTGTACAAGTACCCTATGGCACTGACAGCAGAGGAGGCATATTATGGCACTTCCAGGAGCAATAATACATTGGGAAAATATGTAATTATTCTAGAAAGGTGTTGCATACTCTTTCCAGGCAACAATGTTGGCCATACTAGGTGCGCAGAACTGAGGCTCTTCCTTCTCCCTGTCCCTCTGCAGTTGTTTGCCAGTGTAAGTATAGCGATAAATACAACACCAAGGGAAAGCATAATGGGCTTCCTCAAAACCAATCAGGCCAATAATAGCATTTGGATTTCCAAAGCTCACAATCATAAGCTTCCTATAAGCCACCCAGCACAAAAGGGAGCATACAGAATGCCTGACCTATTTTCATCACACTGCTACAGCCATCATTCCTACACCAGAAGCAAATCTGTGTGCTGAATATCATAGAATGGTAAGGTTGGAAGGGACCTCAAGGATCATCCAGTTCCCACCCCCTGACATAGGCAGGGACACCTCCCACTACTACAGGTCACTCAAGGCCTCATCCAACCTGGCCTTGAACCCCTCCAGGGAGGGAGCAGCCACAACCTCCCTGGGCAACCTGTGCCAGTGTCTCACCAACCTCACTGCAAACAACTTCCTCCTAACATCCAGTCTAAATCTCCCCTCTGCCAGTTTAAATCCATTGTCCCTCATCCTGTCATTACAAGATCTTGTCAATAGTACCTCCCCAGCCTTCCTGTAAGCCCCCTTCAGATACTGGAAGGCTACTACAAGGTCTCCTGGAAGCCTTCTCTTCTCCAGGCTGCCTTATATTAGCCTTAGCAAGTACTAAGTACATCAGTCTTCCCCCTGTTGGCTGTCCTTAGTTTTCTGTTGCTGTCTCCAAAATACCACTGGGGGAAAAAAAAAAAAATCCGTCCATGTAGTAGCAGCTTGGACACTTGCCCTTTTTCTTTCTGAACTTCTGTATCACATATATACTGTCTCAAGCCTTCTTCAATGTAGTCCATTCCCTCACTCTTTTTTGTGAGATCCTCGACAAACCTGTTGGGTATTGTGGTCCTAAACCTGTGTTCATTCCTGTAAAATTAGGGCAACAAAGCAAACAGTAGGTTAGAGATTAGAATGAATGCCTTTCTCTAGTATTCATAACTGATAAAATGCAGATAAAGAAAAAAAGTTAGTTTTTCCTTCCTGTATCATCCTCATAAGTGGTGTCACTTTTGTGAGTAGATTATACACTTTATGGCTTGTCCCCAGTCTTGCAACAGGTTTTTAATTCATAATCAGAGAACACAAACCCAAACTGCTGACCTAGTTAGGCAGTTTAAAATAAAGGCTGGAAGACATCAACTCAGTGAGGAAACAGGGAAGAAATTTGCTGACAGAGAAATCTTTAACTAACTTCTGAAGTACATAAGGAGATGACAGACCTTCCTAAGTCTCCAGCTGATGTGCTTGTCTTTCTTTGTACATGGAGATTGAAAGCATAGCCTTCAGCAGAAGCTGAATGGTGATGGGATTTTAAGAGTTCATAGAGCATTGACTTGTGTTGTGCTTTAAGATCTGTGTAATCAAGCAGTTTCAACTGAAAAAATCTGAATGGTTACTCAAGTGTAGTTATAGATCATATTGATCACACATACTTGTAATTTCACAGTGAGGATTTCTCATTTTATGTGCAGCTTTAATTCCAGTCATGAGCAGACACAAGAGCTGATACTTCTGCTATGGCACTAATGCATTTTATCTGGGATTTTACTAGGAGCAGCCTAACACAAGCACAGTTTCCGTGTGTAGCTCTTTCATATGTGGATCATTTATTTCTGATTTCAATGGAGTTTCAATTGTATGTTTTCCATCACATAGATAAAATGATACAAACCAGTTTTTTATACTACTCAAGTGCTAAGGAGCTGTTTACCTGTTGCACAGTTTTATTTATGGATAGCAACAATCCTATTTAGTTAATATTTATACAACCTGGCATTTGTTCCAACTGTTTCTTCTCTGTAGGGTGATTTCACCTGAGAAATTGTCTTTTAAATTCAATGATGTGGCAAAGATACAAAAACATTTGAGTATCTAACAGCATTGTTTGATCAGATAAAATTAATACAGACACCTACTTTTCAGCCATTTCTGAATAGTTGTGAACTAAAAATGTGTAATAGGTGAGCATTTTATATATTGCAAAGGGCGTGGAGAACCATTGCTTACATGTCACAGGAATTACTTCTAATAAGTAAGAAATGGAGCTAGCTTTTGTGTTCCTTTTGCTTTTCAGTCAGATTCAATTTAGCCAGGCTTGATACTTTCATTGAAACTGAAATAGTTTGCATGTTTTGCCTTTTGCAGGGGCAGTATCTCGGCCATTGCTGTTTGTATTATGTAATTTGTGCCACTGAGTTTGTATTTTAGAATTATGATATTCATGTTCTTATGCTGATTTTAGCCCAACATGCTGACCTTTAGGCTCTACTATATTTGAGGTTGAGCTACTTTTTTTTTTTTTTTTTTTTTTTTTGAATAGTTTGGGGTCTGGGTTGACGAAAAGCTCAACATGAGCCTGCAGTGTGCACATGCAGCCCAGACAGCCAACCGAGTCCTCGGCTGCAGCAAGAGCAGTGTGGGCAGCAGGGCAAGGGAGGGGATTCTGTTCCTTTACTCTGCTCTCGTCAGACCCCATCTGGAGTCCTGTGTGCAGTTCTGGAGCCCCCAGGACAGGAAGGACATGGAACTGTTGGAGCGGGTCCAGAGGAGGCCACCAAGATGCTCAGAGGGCTGCAGGAGCTCTGCTATGAGGACAGACTGAGAGAGTTGGGGCTCTGGCAGCCTGGAGAAGAGAAGGCTTCCAGGAGACCTTGTAGTAGCCTTCCAGTATCTGAAGGGGGCTTACAGGAAGGCTGGGGAGGGACTATTGACAAGATCTTGCAATGACAGGACAAGGGGCAATGGGTTTAAACTGACAGAGGGGAGATTTAGACTGGATGTTAGGAGGAAGTTCTTTGCAGTGAGGTTGGTGAGGCCCTGGAACTGATTGCCCAGGGAGGTTGTGGTTTCTCCCTCCCTGGGGATGTTCAAGGCCAGGTTGGAGGAGGCCTTGAGTGACCTGTCCTAGTGGGAGGTGTCCGTGCCTATGGCAGGGGGTTGGAACTAGACGATCCTTGAGGTCCCTTCCAACCTTACCGTTCTATGATTCTATAGTTTCTGGAAATTTAAAGAAGAAAGGTGCAGGAAAGAATAAAAAGACATTTCTTGCCATTAAGTGGGTATGTTTTAAACTGCTTTCATTCATATTAATAGTACAGGTGAAAGGAGTTCTTTTAAATGGGTGTAGTTGATATGGATATTCAAAGCATTTAATATAGAAATGGAGCATAATGAAGAGCTGACTAAAAATGAAGTTGTAATAATATTGCTTGAACTGCTAGAGGATCAATTGGTTTCTTAGCAAAATCACAGAAGAAAGATTTAGCTTTTATATTCAGGAAAAGAGACAACTGACTTCCTGATCAGTTCTAGATCTCAGGGCCATTAGTTCAGGTTAGATATAGCTATATAATGGATGAATGAGACTGTTTAAAGTTTTGTACTTCAACACGGTTACTAGTAAGTGAAGCACGTAATGCTGATATGGTTTTGGGGTTTGGATACCAAGTAGTCTGCATCTCAAAAATTTTCAGAAGTGTAGATTGCTTGTGCAACTACTTAGGAATTTGACAGCATGCCACTGGTGTACAATGGTCATATCTCTCATGGAAAAGATACAGAAACTGTGGTAGTGCAGCACCTCCTTGGGCCACATTGTGATGTCAGGACCAGCCAATGTTATGATGTTCTTTTGGCATTCAAAGATGCAGTGAGGTTTGGACATCTGGTACTTTCTCGACCTGGGTACTGTATGTGCCCTGCTTCTGTGCAGCACGATTTTATAGAGGTGGAAGAGTGCCAGTTTCAGCATCTTTCTTCTCCTTTCCAGATATCTTCAGAGAAGGTTATTCAGCCTGTGTATGCCTGGGCTGTCCTGGGCATTCCCCTGCTTAATACAGATATCTGTGCCTGAGGTTTTCCAATCTGTGGTCTAAGAACTCTGATAACAAAACTCTGTTTGTTAAGACTTTTGAACTAGGGCAACCTTCTGAGAACACCACAGGAAAGGAATTTATGACACAGCAGACTTCTTAATTGAGACATCCGTCATCTTTTAGAGTCTTATTTGTTGCTTTTTACTGCAACCCATACCATTTTACACTTGGGCATGAAGTAGATGCCAGATTTTTTAATATATGTTTTATATGATGTAATGTACTTCAACTTTTTCACATCTCTGTGGAGTTTGACCCTCAGGCATCTTAAAGCATTGAGACTCCTGAAGGGGGAATATTGCACATGTGGGAAATATTATTTTTTTATTAGAAGGAAATGGCCATAATTACTGCTTTAGCTATCTTGTTAATTCCCTTCTAAAACTCAAAGTGATAAATATGGCAATTTCTGTGTGTTTAAAATCTAAATGAGAGTGTTATAGGAATTTAAAAGGTAAAATCCTTCAGGAAAAAATGTGTGCAGGTAAACAGAACAATTGTGTGGTAATTTTTATCTGGAGACATTTGAATAGCTTGCAGTTTAACCTGATTTTTACAGAGTTGCTTTCCTTGCTACTCGTTAAATGTGTTGGAACCTCAAACAACTTCACACTTGTTTTCCTTGCTACTATCTAAATGTGTCAGTCTGATAGCATTCAATATTTGGCACAAATGTTATAATTTATTTTAGCCTGTAAATGTCTTTTTAAACTCTAGAGTTTTGAAAATTTAATTTAATCTTAAAGTGAGTATCAGCTGACATCTTGGATAAAACCTCTTCTGATGGCTACTTTATTTTTCCACCATCAGTATGTAGGAGTTTAAGATAGGAAGGAACAATGAAGTGCTTAGGTATATTTTGTTGTATAATGATTTTATAGTGAATAAATACAGGTTGGTCTTGACATTACTAATTGCTGTATCAATTTAAAGTTTCATCGGTCACGTTTTCTTGTTTCTGATCTGTATTTCTATGAATACGCTACTTAGGATGTCTAAGTGGCTCTCTGCAGTTTCCTTCGTGCTGCATTATTGACAAGGTCTTGCAATGACAGGACAAGGGGCAATGGGTTTAAACTGGCAGAGGGGAGATTTAGACTGGATGTTAGGAGGAAGTTGTTTGCAGTGAGGGTGGTGAGACACTGGCACAGGTTGCCCAGGGAGGTTGCGGCTGCTCCCTCCCTGGAGGTGTTCAAGGCCAGGTTGGAGGAGGCCTTGAGTGACCTGTACTAGTGGAAGGTGTCCCTGCCTCCCACTATGGCAGAGGGTTGGAACTAGATGATCCTTGAGGTCCCTTCCAACCTTACCGTTCTATGATTCTATGATTTTGACATAAATCCCACATATAGTTCCCTATGACTTTGCTTATGTTTGCCACTGTATCAGGCTGCTACAATACCTGCCATGTATAGTCAGTGATGTATTTCTTATAACTGTATCCATAAGGAACTTTATTTTTATTCCATAACTTCTATGCAAGTTCTCCCAATCCCTGGAGAGATTTAACACATTTATGTGATTCAAATCCCGTAAAAGAGAGAGTAAGTCTGTGGAACTGTTAATCTTTCTATCCAAGGAAAAGGTGAAGTCTGCAGTATTTTGCTGTGTTATCTTTGTCGCCCGACACAGTGTGATTTAATAACCGTTTTCCCCTCAATAGGTCTCATTTTAGGCAAAAAAAGAGAAGTTCAGTGGCCTCCATTTTCTCTTGACCTGATCTATAGAATTAGGTTAGGCAATTTTGCCTTGTTCTTTTCTGTACTGTCCTTCCTAGGCAGTTCTGTAAATCCCTGAACTAGCAGGTCCTTTTTCTTTATCCAGGATACAGCTACATTGGTGATTTTCAATCCTTCTGACATCCTAAAGGTCTGAAAGTCCTCCATGGGGCATGGAAAGGAGGAAATGGCCACCACTGTGTAACTGAAAGTCATAAGAATATGTATAACACATTTCAAGTTTATGGTCTGAGATATCAATTAGGAATTGGGCTCCACTGCCTTTGATCAGGCACTCTTGGCAGATAAAAACAGGGACAAACCATGGCAGAAACTTTCTTTCTGAGACTTTTAGAATTAATTAGTTGCTATCATAACTAAAGTTTGATGACTGTAATGGGTCATTGTTAGCACAGTAGCCTATGTTGATTTGACCTTAATTGCTATTAGTATGTAACATAGGTTAAACTTGACTGAATTATTAACATATGAAAGCCTAGTAATTTGATGCTAAAAAAAAAGCAGAAAAACTCACAACAGAAGAGAAAACTATAAAGTAATACAACGATTTATCATTTCTAAAGCAACTAATAGCTTATAATTTCTAAAGCAATTAGGAAAAGAAAGCTGTTCATTTTGCTGTTTGTGTAATTCTTAAGTTCCTGGAAATCTTATTTGCTCCTTTGTGATTATTCTAGTAATGGAACAGAAGCTCTTTCTTGCCCTTAAGGAGCAGAATATTATATTAAAGTAGAAATTCTGTACATTAGACACCGTGATTTAAAGATTTATGTCAAAATATAAATTACATGCACACTGAACTTCTCATTCCTTGACCTTAACCACAAAGTTTTCCTTTTAGTAGTTTAAATATTTTAAAGACTTCTTGGTTAGTATAAGAACATTTGACATGAGTGAGTTTTATATTAGTACATTTATTATTTTCAATGAAACGATTACTTATCTACAGAATAAAAAGATCAGTTAGTAAGAGCTACTTTAGGAGATCTCCAAAGATTGCCTTCTTCAAAAAAAATGTTTTATATATTTTGATTTTACAGTTCTCCATAGTGCAGCTGCTTGCTTTTCTGGTAAGTGTGATGTAAAACTACCAATCTCAGAATTTTCAAGAAAATGTCAGTATATTTTAATTTTTACTATTCAAAAGACAACTTCATCCTTTCCCAGGAAGAATTCCTGCTTTTTAGCTCTAGGAGTGTCTGTTTACATACCAAATGTGTGACTTATAGGGAGACTTTTGACTCCTCAGCACTCAGCAAGCTCCAATTTGTAGACTTTGGAGTGAATGTTTCCTGAGTAGCTACTGAGTAACAAAAGAAAGAATCCTCAGGAAAGTTGTTAGGTCTATAATTTTCTGTAGGTCAGTCCTTTAAGTTAACCAGTACTTCTGGTTTTCAATCTTTTCTCCTTACTGCTAGTTTTTCAGATTTTATTTTTAATATTGCAGGACGGAGGGGGTTTGGCTCCTGGCATTTTGTGCGGACACCAGACAAGTAACAAAAATATTAATGATAACTCTAGATATTGCTCTATACCTGTGTTCTGCATCTGAAAAATGGAAACATTGTTTCATCACTGCTGGTTTTCATTTGCTTTGGAAATAAACCAAACCAAAGCGAGAAGTGACTTCCCTAGATCGGGTGCCAGAGTCTGAGAAGAGACCACAAGAAGCATCTTGCTTGTGCAGATTCAGAGGGAATTAACATATTTTTCTCCTTAATTTGCAGAATATTATTTCTGGCTCTCTGGTTTATTAAGGTCTTTTACTATTGAGAGAGCACCAAGGTAATGCAGAATACGTGTGAATTCAGGTGTAAAGTGTTTTCAATAGCCTAAAAGTAATAAAATATAATTTTCTCTGTTAGTTGCTAGTTCATAATACTAAATGGTTTAGAAAATTGTATTAGGTAATTTTCTCTAGTGCATTTGATGTAAATTGGGCTAATATCGTGAAGTGCTTTTGTTTAACATATTCTTTGTAAGTCAGACAAATGAAGGTTTCTGAAGGATGGAATGAGGTGAAGGTCATCATGATGAGCAGGATCACATTGGTGCTGATAATCACATTGGTTAATTCTTTGTACTAGTGGCGTCAAGGCGAGTAACTTCATTATGCCTTGTAAGTGTCCTTTTGCTCATCTGTCTGTTGGAGGAAATTTCCTCGGTCGTTTAAGCATCACCTAAGAGGATTTTTGTCTCGAACATCACAAAATTGCTGTCATTACTCGGGAGCGATTTTCCCATGAGTGGTCTTGCACATTTTCTAACTGTGAAACATAAGACCAGAGAGTGAGACCATAAAGGGAAACATGGATGGGCTTTGTGACTTCTATGTTGATGGGCACCGGCCATGGGCACCGGATTTGTCATGTAGTCTGAAATGTAGGTCATGCCCACTTTTTGACAACTTTGAATAAGGAATGCAAAAGTACATTTGCTGGTCCTCTCGGATGCTAAATGGCAACAGATCCACAATTCATGTATGGCCTACATTGAGTGCAGGTGTTAGGCTTACATCTGAAGGCACAGAGGGAGAAGAAAACATGACTTCGAATGCTTTTCGTAGAATCATAGAATAGTAAGGTTGGAAGGACCTCAAGGATCATCTAGTTCCAACCCCCTGCCATAGGCAGGGATGCCTCCCACTAGTACAGGTCACTCAAGGCCTTGTCCAACCTGGCCTTGAACACCTCCAGGGAGGGAGCAGCCACAACCTCCCTGGGCAACCTGTGCCAGTGTCTCACCACCCTCATTGTAAAAAACTTCCTCCTAACATCCAGTCTAAATCTTCCCTTTGACAGTTTAAACCCATTGCCCCTAGTCCCGTCATTACAAGACCTTGTAATTAGTCCCTCCCCAGCCTTCCTGTAGGCCCCCTTCAGATATCAGAAGACTACTCTAAGGTCTCCTGGAAGCCTTCTCTTCTCCAGGCTGCAGAGCCCCAACTCTTGTAGCCTGTCCTCATAGCAGTGCTGCTGCATCCTTCTGATCATCTTCATGGCCTCTCCTGGACTGGCTCCAACAGTTTCATGTCCTTCCTGTGCTGGGGACCCCAGAACTGCACACAAGACTCCAGTCTGATGAGAGCAGAGCAAAGGGGCAGAATCCCCTCCCTTGCCCTGCTGCCCACACTGCTCTTGATGCATCCCGGGACTCGGTTGGCTGTCTGGGCTCCATGTGCACACTGCAGGCTCATGTTGAGCTTTTCGTCAACCCAGACCCCCAGCTCCTTTTCCTCAGGGCTGCTCTCAGCCATTCACCACCCAGCCTCAATTTGTGCTTGGGATTGTGCCTACTCAGGTGCAGGACCTTACACTTGGCCTTGTTGAATTTCATGAGGTTGGCTTGGGCCCAACTCTCCAACCTGTCCAGGTCCCTCTGGATGGATCTCTGCCCTCTAGCAAGTCAACTGTGCCACACAGCTTGGTGTCATCTGCAAACTTGCTGAGGGTGCACTGATTCCTCTGTCCATGTCACTGACAAAGATGTTAAACAGCACTGGTGCCAGCACTGACCCCTGAGGGATGCCCCTGGTCTCCAATGACCATCACATCCTCTCTCATTCTGTTAGTGGTCTGAATGGACTCAGTAGACATTAAGTACATTGAGTACATACGTAGAAACTGTTGATGGTAATGAATTTCCTTTAATACTGAACTAAAAATCTGTGATTCCTACTGTTATTCAAGCAGTGGTTCATTTACAAAAAATGTCTGTTCTCTTTGTCTGGTCCTTAGATTAAAAGATTGCTGGAATTTAATGGCTCGTAGAGGTATTAGAGCAAGGTAGACGATTTAAGTTGGAAACTGTTTGAAGTGCAGCACTACTCGTTCATTGGTAACTGCAATCAGAGTAACAAACAGAAAGTTCTTGAATTCTTTTATCATTCTGTAAGTGGACTATCCAGAGTGGAGGAATAAAAACACCTCTCACACAAATTAAAGTGGTCTTTTTAAGGCTGGACTGGGAAACTGTAATATAAAGTCTTTTCTAGCAGAATTCTGTAGTAGTACACATACAGTGGTATTTCACTCTATCTTCCAACATAGACTTCTATCATAGAAGGATGAGGTTGAAGTTAGGTCTGAATAAACAGAAATTGCAACCTTTTCTTGCTATGGATCTTATATTTTTCACATATTTTTACTCAGTAGGCATATGAGACACAGTGAATACTACTTACCACAGAACACACATATATGGTTTGGTGGTGGTGTTTTGGTTGTTTTTTTTTTTTTAAATTTTTTTTTTTCTTTTGAGAATGAATCCTACCTTGTTTAGAGAAGGTGCACAGACATTTTCTAGTGAGGGAAAGGTTTGTTTGAAGATAGATTAGTTTTCCTTCCAGACTTCGTGGTCTGTCAACAAAGAAGGTATTCAGTCCATCTGAGAATGTCATATCAAAATCAGGTGTCCATGCTGTCTTCCCATGCAGCAGGGCAATCTCCCCAACTGGGACAAATCATTCACCCCATACAGTTTATAACAGGCCTGAAGATGCCCATGGTCTCCTTTTATGAGCTAATTGTGTGACTGAATGGCCGTGACAACATAATGCTATATCAGTCGAGTGACAGCTGTAATAGAGGAGATACTGTTAAGTGGTCAGGAAGGATATTTGAGGAAGAATGACTAACATTTAGTCCGTGGCATAGCATTTAAACTTCCGTCACTCAAATAGCCAGGTATCTTCCTTGTCCAGAAGCCAAGGACTTTGGTGTATTCAAAATCATTTTGTGGTCAAAATGATGGTGTAGAATAATTGAGCAATTTTTAATAACTGGAATAGAACAAACTGATGAGCAATATTTGACATGTGAAAAGAAAAAATATCTCTCATTTTGCCTTAAGATAAATGATTACTGCTATATCTCAATAGCCTAGAAAAATATTTTGATTGTCCAGGATAACAAATCTTGAAGAAATCGGATCATGCCAATCCTGAAACTTCACACTGTTTTTTTTTTTGTCTTGTGAAAATGGTCTCAGAAGAAACAAATGAGAAGATTGCTTTTTCAGAAAGTAGTAGGTTATAGTAGTAGTGGTAAGGGTCTGCAATGAAATAATGAAAGGCAAGCAACTGGTTAGTCTACACAGTGAATCATAAAATGGTAAAGTTGGAAGGGACCTCAAGGATCATCTAGTTCCAACCCCTTGCCATAGTGGGAGGCAGGGACACCTCCCACTAGTACAGGTCACTCAAGGCCTCATCCAACCTGGCCTTGAACACCTCCAGGGAGGGAGCAGCCACAACCTCNCAGAACTGCACACAAGACTCCAGATGGGGTCTGTCAAGAGCAGAGTAAAGGGGCAGAAACCCCTCCCTTGCCCTGCTGCCCACACTGCTCTTGATGCATCCCAGCACTCGGTTGCTGTCTGGGCTGCACTCACACTGCAGGCTCATGTTGAGCTTTTCATCAACCCAGACCCCCAGCTCCTTTTCCTCAGGGCTGCTCTCAGCCATCCACCACCCACCTTTGATTTGTGCTTGGGATTGTGCCTACTCAGGTGCAGGATCTTACACTTGACCTTGTTGAATTTCATGAGGTTGGCTTGGGCCCAACTCTCCAGCCTGTTGCTCTCTATCCTATCCCTTTGACCTGACAGAGTTGTTTCAGACTCCCAAATTGTGTATTTTGTTACCTTTCTGTTATTTCAGCTTCCCTCAAAGTAAAATTTCTACCTCTATAATCCCGCCAGTTTTCCATCCTCTTGCTTCTGTCACTGGAATCCAGTTATTAAACTGGGTCTTGCATCTACAGTGATCTCTTCATTCAGTCATTTTCTACGAGATTATTTTTATGATGATTCATTAACTGCACAGTATCACCAAGGTTGGAAGAGACCTCAAAGATCATCAAGTCCAACCCATTACCACAGACCTCAAGACTAGACCATGGCACCAAGTGCAATGTCCAAACCCGCCTTGAACACCTCCAGGGATGGTGACTCCACCTCCCTGGGCAGCCCATTCCACTAGGGAATGACTCTCTCAGTCCAGACTTTCTCCTCACCTTGAGCCTAAACTTCCCCTGGTGCAACTTGAGACTGTGACCTCTTGTTCTGGTGCTGGTTGCCTGAGAGAAGAAAACAACCTCCTCCTGGCCACAACCACCCTTCAGGTAGTTGTAGACAGCATTAATTCATAAATGGTTCCTTCTGTGTTACAAAATAGGGATAGGCATGTTCATGAGGGACTAGAACAAAAAGAGGAGCTGTTCAATTACTGATATAGAAATAAGAAATATTCATGAGAAAGCAGAAAGTAATCACAGCCTTCTTGAACAAGCAATTCCCGTGACACCGCAGTAGCCCTACATCTGTAATTCATTATGTTTCTACATTTTTGCCAGGCAAGGCTGTAAAAAATTCAGTGGAACAAATGTATTAATATACATCAGTAACTACAACTTGAACAGCAAGGAGTGGTAAGGACTACATTCTGCCCAAAATAAAAAAAAAAAAAAATCACAACATAGACTTTGCAAGAAAGGCAATTGTAGAATCAAACACACTTTTTTTTTTTTTTTTTTTTTTTTCCCCCTAAGAGTATTTCAGAACTGCTCTACATATGCCCTTTTAAAATACTGTTGATGTAAAGTCAACTTTAGGTTCACGAAGCATTTGCTGAAGGCAGCTGATGATTTATGCATGTCCTGTTTGCTTCATTAAGCATTTTTGATGTGTGTTTGTGAAGAGAGAATACTGGACTAGATGGACCACTGATGTGCTTTATTATGGCAATTACATTCTTCATTTGCCTTCTACATACTGCTTTTTAGTCACAGTTTCCATTTATTAAAAAAGACCCATTTGATGCAAGCTATTAAGTTTAGTTCTTTTTCTTTACTGGTTTACTAATTTTTACTCTCTGTGACAGCAGCACTTCTTCCTGGAGAGTGTGATTAAATTCTGGAGTATGATTAAATTCTGGAGGGGGGGAAAGAAGATTCTTTAATAGATCTTCACATCCTATGCTCATTATCTGTCGATGGCGTTCAGTATGAAATTTGGCCAGATTAATAAGAAGTCTGACAAAATCTAGTACTGTTTACCAAGATGCCATTCTGGACTTAGAGCTAGTATTTGCACAAATAACTCTAAGTTGTTACCAATCCTTAATTTTCTGTTTTTGAGTAACTTTGTTTGGTTTGTTTCTCCCCCTCCTAGCATTTGTAATTAATTTCCCGTTACATATAATAATTATTCTAACAGAATGAGCAGTCTTATTAGTTATTTTTTGGCTCCGCAGAACAATCTCATGGTTCAGTTTGCTTGAGGTTTTTGCAGTTCATAGAATCACGGAATTGTCAGGGTTGGAAGGAATCTCAAGGGTCAATTAGTTCTAACCCCACTGCCATGGGCAGGCACATTTTTCACTAGATCAGGTTGTGCAGAGCCACATCCAGCCGACCTTAAAATCTTCCAGGGATGAGGCTTCCACTGTCTCTTTGGGAAACCTGTTCCAGTGTCTCCCCACCCTCATGGTGAAGAACTTCTTTCTAACATCTAATCTTTATCTTCTCTCTTCTAGCTTGGATTCATT
>VWYK01075877.1:11821-28758 GCA_013399775.1 Semnornis frantzii
CTGCGGCGGCGGCGCAGCTGCTGCTGCTGCGGCGGCGGGAGGCGACGGCGGGCCGTTGGAGGGTCTGTCCGGCCGGCCCGGGGCCAGGGGGATGCAGCGGAAGACGTGTCTGGGTCTGGGTGTAGCTGATCGGAGAAGAGAGGCAACCGCCGACCAGAGAGGCCGACGAGCGGAGGAGAGCCATCCTGACATGCCTTTTCCTCTCCCTCCTCTCCAGCGGCCATGTTAACCAGAAAACCCTCAGCTAGCGCCGCCGCTGGTGCTGCCTACCCAGCCGGTAAGGGAGGGCCGCCGCGATCGCCACCGCGCTGGGCTGCGGGATCCCCGCGCCACCCGTGCCGCCTGGGCTGGGTCGGGCCCTAAGGCTTGGGGAGGGGGGGCACAGACTTGGACGCCTCGCGGCTGTCCCCCGCAGCTGCCGCCGCAGCGGAGCCGTGCGTGACGGAACAATGATCCACCCTCCCCCTCTGGCAACCGAGTCCGGGGAGACGGCGGGGGCTGCATGTTCAGCTGCGGCGTGCTGTCGTTGTGTGGGGCGGCAAGTTAACCTCGGAGAAGGGGTAAAAGACCTCAGGGAAATCATTTGGAAAAACGACCCAGGAAAAAATTGGTCACTGCCTTTGCCGGAGCGGCCGCGTTTGACAGGGGGCAGCGATGCTCGTCTCTGCTACCCGCTGCAGACTTGTGAACTCGTGGCGAGTCCTCGGCGCCGCCAGGATTTGGCCGCGCCAGACCGCTCGGAGAGGCGGTAGTTCGGGCGGCCATCGAGCCCCGAGGCGTGTGCGGGGCAGAGCCGGCTTGTTCTCCCGGTTAAGCGCCTGCTGGTGGCGGGTTAATCTCGGATGAAGGGTTTAGCCGGGCGAGCATGGCCCACCCGCGCTATTAGCTGGATCGGTGCGTGTGCGCGCCGCGGCGGTGATTAGCTTTTAATGGCTTCTGCCTGAAGCTAGACGGGTGGCGGTGCCGACGAAGCGCCGGGGCCGCTGGCCTCCGCCTCCCCGACGGCCACCGCCGCTGCCGCCGCCGCCGCCGGCTTCCGCGCTCATCATTCTGCTCTCCGCAGGCAGGGCAGGGGATAGCGGCCGCCCGCTGCAGTCTTCCCCGGGCGCCGGAGCCGGAGTCTCCCGGGCAGGAGCTGGGACCGGCCCACCATCGCCCCTCGCATTGCCGCCGCTCAGGGCCAGCAACACTTCCCACACGGTGAGCCCGGGCACGGGAGGGGGATCGGGGACGGGAGGGAAGGTGGGGGAAGCACCGGGGGCTTGCCACGCCGCCGCCGCTGTCCTTTCGCCGAATAGCCCCGCGGCGGGACTGAGCCCTTGCGGACACCCCGGTGCGGGAGAGAGCAGGGTCCCCGTTCCGCCTAACGAGTCGCTCGGTGCTTGAGCAAAGTGCATTTAATTTCTGCAAACTGAGATCCGATGTACGTGTTTGTTGTGAGGCTGCGACTCTGCGCTGAGAAACAGCTTTCTCTTTACCGAGCCCTCCTTCAGTCTGGTTTTGTGTCTCATTTTCAGTGGCAAACTCGATCCTTCACTCTCACACAGAGGATCTGTTGCGGTAAATGCATGTTTTTTTGAGGTGACATTATTTTGGCAGTGAGGTTAGCCACTGCGATTAAAGCATCGTATGAACTGTGATGAAAAATAAAGGCTGTTTTCCCTTTATATGTCTGATCAGCTCAGGCCGATAGCTGTCTTCCCTAGAAATAACTATCACTCTACTCGGGAACAATGATTGAATGAATCCGCCTTTATTGCTGCATAGTTTACCTACAGAAATAAGCACCGATGGTATGAAAATGATGCTATTTTCCGGTTCTGTGATATCTCACATTATCTCCTACTCGAAGTTAATCTATTAGGAATGAAACTTCCCAAGTATGCCACTATATATGGATGAGAGAGGGTATCTCTGCCCCGAAGGCATGACAGAGTAGAGAGAGGGGTCTGTGTGCTGCCATTTTAACACTGAATATCTGAAATTTTTATTGCATACATTTCCTTTTAAATGCTGAAAGGTTTTAGACTGACCCTGAAAGGCATGGGTGGCATACTTTCTTAGAATTATTGAGCTCTTCATGGATGCTTACATGCTATCTTTGTAAATGTATGGCAGAGCTTTAAATGGCAATGCCATTATGGGCTAGTAGAAGGCAAAACTGCATTTAGATATTTGTGTTTCAGTGACTTTCTATGTAGTTTCAAAGGTAAAAGCATCCTATTCAAATCGATTTATAGAAAGAATTTATTTAAATTAAAAAATTGAAGTGAGTCTGTGCAGGATTTGCTGAAAAGCGGTGATGAATGTTCTGCAAATTCAGGGTTGAACTGCATGTTTGAGATTAACATCATTGTATATTTGCATAGCTAGGGTACATATCTGAATTGCTCAATAGTCCTGCTTTAAAGAAGGAACAGAGATTCCTCCTTTAAAGCATGTAAAACCAAAGAAAATACCTCCCTATTTCGGCCATTGTTTTTTTCACTTTATCAGTTAAGTGCTGGTTGGTTTTTGAGCTGAGGCAGCAGCTTAACTTTTTTAAATACAACTAGAAAAGAAGGAATGTAATACAAACACTCTGGACACTGATCATGAAACTGCATGTACAGGTGGACACACAAATAACAGGAGCCCACATGTAACAGAGTCCATATGTAATTTGAGGTTTGTGAAAGCATGGGAGTCCAGATATGTATCAGTGACTACTTTCTAATTTTGGAAGTGCAGAAATTTGATATTTTTATACATAGGTTTATATGTGTATATATAGTGCCTGTGTCTATAGACATATATATATATAAACATGAAGTCTTTATGAAAACATGCAAGGGATGTTCAAGCATTAATTTGTTGTGTTTCAAGTATTTTTATACATCTATTTTGTGTTATGTTTGCGTGTAGATATATGCATATATATACACACATATAGAGATGAAGTATTTTGGAAAGCACACAAGCATGATCAAGCATTATATTGCTGTGCTACACGTCCCTCTAGATTCTGAGTGTTTCAAACTGCCGTTTCTTTGTGTAGAGAGCCTACTTGACACTATTTAGCCTTGGATGCTATTATAAAGTAGCTCAAACTGCCTTTCAGAATATTGTTGGTAGTTGTTTTGTGGTTTCCTTACATAACTTTTTGTGGTCAGGATTAGATGTGGCATCAGAATGCTGGATTTTATCCTAAAAAAATTTTAAAAGGCTGTATCTGTTATGTGATCTTTTTATAAACTTCAGGTCTGCTGACCTCAGCTGGCACTGACTGATGCAAACCATTCGGTTTGCATCCCTCTTTCTCCAGTCTGTTTAAAATGAAACATTTGAGCTTTTTTAAATGCTTAAACCATTTTTCTTGCATTTATTTGTTTTCATCTCTGTCGTAGCTGTGAGACTTGTGTAATAACCAGAGACTGAGAGTATTTCTCTTGGCATTTCAGGCTTTCAGAAGGTAATGGTCTAGTCTTGAGGTCTGTGGTAATGGGTTGGACTTGATGATCTTTGATGTCTCTTCCAACCTTGGTGATACTGTGATACTGTGATAACGTGGTTGAACTTGCCCATGTCTGGATGCAGTAAGCATGTTCGTTGTGCACATGCTAGTTGTGAAGAGAGACTGAAATGGAAGATAGTTTATCATCTATGCAAAGTTTTTAGTTCAAATAGAGCTGAAACCCACTACCTGTCATATTTCTTGCAGCAGTGAGTTGTTGTGATCTAGAATGTAGTGAAAAGTGTTGACTCCTACTTTGAAGTGAAGAAATTTCATTCTTTGGTAGAGTACAATAGCATGGGTGAAAGAGGTAAGATGCAGTTTTACACAGGTGTCGTATAACAGGACAAAGGTTTTGGCTGCAGTCTCTGCAAATCTAGCAACCTTTGTTGCTAAGCAGGCTGTTGTGTGTTGTACCAAGGAAAGATTCTGGTTTGCTTTTTTGTTTTAAATTGTGGCTTCACCCTAGGCTTATTTGTGTCTGTGTTGAGCCCTGACTGCTTTGTTTTTGTTCATGGCAGAAAAAATGAAACTCATTTCTAGGCTCTTCTCTTCATTTTTGCTTTCTCTTTTGAAGCCTTGAGTTCTGTGATGAACAGAAACTTTTTCTTTTCACTCTCTCTTGTTCCATTATGATGTTCTTACATCCACTTGACATGCTGCAGTAGAGATTATCTTGCTTGTTGGCTGCTCTGCTTGCGTAAGTCCCCACCCATCTGTGAGTCCCTCTTCCAGACTTTTGCCTCTGTCTTCTGCCTACCTCCAGCTCTGTTGTTCCTTACTTGCCACATATCCCTGCATCCTGCACTCTTGCCGTTTCTCTTGCAGTAAAGCAATCTTGATCTTTTTCTCCTCTAGTGCTGTAACAAGTCATGGACAGTGCATGATTTGGTGCCCTCCCTCTTCCATCCCTTTCTAAGATTTCCCTACAACAAACTGGTTTTATTTCACGGCTGGGGGTGAATATCTGTGCATATACTTTTGTATCAGTCATTCAATCTTAATCCTAAATTTATAAATTTATAGAAATCAATTTACCTTCTAATGGAACAGAGATTCCTGCTTTAAAGCAGGAAAAACCAAAGAAAATACCTTCCTATTGAGGCATTTTAGTTTACTAAATAACCACAGAAATACTGTCACATTTGAGTGACAATAACTCTATAGTCAATGATCTGGACTTTGCTGTATTTAGGTTTCTTTGGATACTTTTTCTACATAAACTTGTGTCTAGTGGGAAATGAAGGTATCTTAACTTTGAAAGGGAGGGATTTGAAATTTGGGTTCCAACAGTTGGTGACTGCTATATGCTTTGCAGTACATCAGAACACAGCTTTTATATGTGTATACTTAGGCTCAGTTTACTGTGCACTGGCTGGCCTTTTTGCTTTCAGCTTGTGTAATACAATCAGGATGTCCCAGAAGTATTCAGCTTTGCTGCACCTGCATAGTCCTGACAGGAGGAAAAGAGTTATGAATGATTATCACTCTTGGGACGTAGTTCTGTCTGTGAAAATGTTTGCTATATAAAGTTAAAAGTTAACTTTCCATAAGCTTATATGTACCATATATGACAGCAGCAAAATATCTAAATGCTATGTTTTTTCTGCAGCTCTTGTTGAGCCACAAGCTCTTTAGGACAAGGGCTTAGTCTTTTTTGGTGTGTAAAACACATGCTCATAATAAAACCATTATGATAATCCCGCGTTACTGTTATTGTGCTAATTAGCAGCTATTTTTAGTTCTGAACAGAGAAATGCTGTTGAATTCATTTATCAAGATAAAAAAGGTCTTTTGTACATTTGCTCAGGCTGTTGTGAACAAAATAGGCACTGGAGCATGGTATACCTGATACCACAGGCCCCTAGCATGTTAGACGCAGTAGGGCTGAAACTGTTGTGCCCAGAAGGGCTGTAAAGAAAGGAGTATATAGTGCAGCATTTTAATTAAGTTAATACTTTGGAACAGTTTCTCCCTTGTCCTTATCTACACAAAGAAATGGCAGATAAAGACATCTTATTCCTTTGCAGTGCTCCAGCAGGCCATCACGATTGCTCTCTTAATAAGGTTGATTTTATAAACCTTTTTAGATTCTGATTGACATACAAGTCTGCCTGAGGTTTTACTTAAAATGAAATGATAATGCATAGCTGAAGTGTGCATCTGTCTTGGTTAGTTTTATATGAGGTTAATACTACACCAAGTGACTTCTGTGAAGATGGAATATGGTACGAGTGCGTGTCTCAATGCTTTTGGAGAACACAGTTGAGAAGAGATGTGTGTTTCTGTACTGTTCAGTGCTATAGTTGTAGTCTCACAGAAGGTTTTCAAATAGATCATGGCATTGGCAGCATGTTGCCTCAAAGGAATTGTCAGTTTGCCTTCTTGCTAGAAAGGAGGACTCAGTTTTATGCTACTTACTTCTCTGTGGTTCACAGGATGTGGTTCACAGGGGTTGGAAGGGACCTCTGGAGATCCTCGAGTTCAACCCCTCTGAGAGAATCTAGCGCAAGTCGCACAGGAACACATCCAGACAGGGCTGGAAAGGCTCCAGACAGGGAGACTCCACAACCTCTCTGGGCAGCCTGTGCCAGGTCTCTGGCACCCTTACACTCAAGAAGTTCCCCCTTGTGTTGAGCTGGAACTTCATGTACTGCAGTTTCCATCCCTTGCCCTTTGTCTTATCCCAGGGCACAAGTGAGCAGGAGCTGTCCCTGTCCCTTCCTTCCTGACCCCCAGCTCTCATCCATTCATAGACATTTGTTAGATCCCCTCTCAGTCTTCTTCTCTGCAGACTAAGCAACCCCAGGGCTCTGTGCCTTTCCTCATCAGACAGTGCTCGAGTCCCTTTAGCATCCTTGTCGTCCTCTGCTGGACTCTGTTCTGTGCCTCTTGAACTGGGGAGCACAGAACTGGTTGCAGTATTTCAAGTGTTGCCTCCCTAGGGCAGAGTAATGAGGGAGGAGAACCTCCTTTGATCTGTTCTGGCCACTCTCTTCTTAATGCACTCTGGGATCCCATTGGCCTTCTGCCCACAAGGGCACGTTGCTGTCCCATGCAGAACTTGTCCACCAGGACTTCTAGGTCCTTCTCCATGGGGGCCTGCTCTATAGCAGATCACCTCCTATTCTGTACTGTTATGAGTCTGTAGTCCTTATTAAGTTACTCTTCTACTTCTGTCCCTAAACCCTTTTTTTAAAATGAAACAAGTATACCCCAAACACTCTCATTGCTCTCCCCCTAAAGTTGTGTTTTGGGTTTTTTTTCCCCACTTTGTATTGTTTGATGTTTCTGCTCCAAAAGTCAGGCTTTCAGTATAGCATTTAACTTCCATAAACCCGGCAAACCAAAGTTAACGCAAAATTGTAGCAGTGCTTTTGGAGTTGTGAAAAACTGAGAAAGGAAGAAGCCTAACATTTACTAGTTTATATCTAATGTTGCCGGAGATTAGTAAACATTAGTTCTTAGAGTTCAAGCTTACGTGTTATTTCAATATGTTATGTGGATAAATGTGTACAGCAGTAAGGTTTTGAAGATGTACACTATAAGAACATGTAAGTCTTGAAGGTGCAGCTAGATCTGAGCACAGGCAGTAAAATATATAAGTAAGCTGCATAAGTGTATGTGGGTTGTCAGCTGTGTAGGTTGTTGGTTCTGGAATTTACAGGCCCATCTGCAGAAGCAAAAGGGAGATGCAATATAAATCTCTTGGGCTTGTAATTTCAGATGGAAGACAGAAGCTCCATCAGTGTTCTCTGAACAGTTTGTTATTGGACTAAGCAGGTTGTAGTCTTTTATAGCTTTCCAAGCCCGTTAGTTATGGTTCAGAGAACTTAAAGTGTCACTTTTGAAGCTTACGGGGCTTCTAAGCAGTGCAAGTCTGAACTTGACAGCAATCTCAGACACCCAGTACCCAGAAGCAGATGGGCAGAGCAAACAGCCGGTGAGAATCCAACCATTATCCAGGTTGGAAACAGAAGAAAAGGTGGTGATTCTTGTGCTGGCAATTCCTAAAATGAGGAAGATCCTGGGTTTTGGTTTTTTTTGATTGACTTTATGGTTGTGATGTGTCTGATAGCTCTGAAACTCCTATTGATTTTTTGTTTCTTTGAGAAAAAGTGAGCTCTCTTCACCCCCTGAGCTTTTGGAACAGTGCCTGTGCTACTTTGGTGTCTTCCACAAAGCAAACCAGTGCTACTGTCTGCATCTGCATTTGCATTCCCAAACAGCAGCTGACTGAAACTGGCAAAACCGGTCCCTTAGGATTTGGGGTGAAGCAGGGATAACGCTGGTGATTTCATTCTGCTCCTTAGTAAGGGAAAAAATCCAGCCTGTGAGCAGCAAGAGAAACCACGGGCTGCCCAGAGGTGCAGGAAGCACAATTCCATGTTTACACTTCGGAATGTTTGCGAACATGCTTTTAGGAACAAGTCTCTTCTGAGAGTGGATACGTGAGTGGTTAGGTTTTTCTCCAACCGGGATATGAAGAAAGGGACCTGGGGATTGTAATTGACAAGCAACTGAATATGAGCCAGCAGTGTGCCCAGGTGGCCAAGAAAGCCAACGGCATCCTGGCTTGGGTTAGAAATGCTGTGTCCAGCAGGAGCAGAGAGGCAACTGTCCCCTGGTACTTGGCTCTGGTGAGGCCACACCTTGAGTACTGTGTTGAGTTTTGGGCACCTCAATATAGGATTGATGTGGAGATGCTGGAGCCAGTGCAGAGGAGAGGAAGGAAGGGAAGGGCCTGGAGAATAAATCTCATGAAGAGCAACTGGAGGAACTGGGGATGGCTAGTTCAAAAAAGAGGAGGCTGAGGGGAAACCTCATGGCTGTCTACAGCTACCTGCAAGGAGGTCGTGGAGAGGTTGGTGCTGGTCTCTTCTCATAAGTCATTAGTGATGGAACAAGAGGGAGTGGCCTCAAGCTGCCACCAGGTGGGTTTAGATTGGACATTAGGAAACATTTTTTGCTGTTGAAAGTGGTCAGGGATTGGAATGGGCTTGCTCAGGGAGGTGGTGAAGTCCCCAAGCCTGAATGTGTTTCAAGGTGGTTTGGCTGTGGTGCTTGGGGCTATGGTTTAGGGGTACTCTACCTTGTAGAGCAGGAATATGGCTTGGACTTGGTGATCCTGAGGGGCTTTGCCAGCAAGTAACCGAAGCCTGAAGAATTCTGTAGTACCTCTATTGAAACAAGCAATGCTTTGGACAGGCAGAGTTAACTATGAAAACAAGTGACTCGTGGGCAGCGGGGGGACGGGGGATGGACACACAGGACTAAGAGATGTGAAGTGTGGCAATGAGTATTTGACTTCAGAAATTCTTAACGATGGCTTTCTCTGTCTCAAAGGTGGTTTTCTTCCTCATTGTCTCTGCGTCAATCTTGTCTGCTTCTAGTTTGATCAGATATGTTCTGCTTTGTTGTTCAGGCACTGCTGCAGAAGAAATGTTTCTACCTGGAATTTCCTAGCCTGAGTACTTGTAATCTGTAGTTACTCTTCTGATTCCTTGTGCATGTCTTACGCAGTTCTGCAATACTGCATGTGCCAAACCTCAGACACATCTTACTGACTAGATCCAGTTCTTTTGAAATGTGTCATGTAGCAGCTCTTGGGGCCACATTTTCTTTTATTTTGTTTTTTTATTTTTTAATTTTTAGTTGCTGCTATTTATGTGGAGGATGAGGGCAATCTTCAGGAAACTCTTCAGTGCACTTCAAATCTGACCTGAAGAGATGCCCTGTAGGCATGATAGGCTCATTAAATCCCCTTGATGACTTAATTCCCGGTGCTTTTGAGACATCAGACTAGGAAGGGAATTAGTGTTGATATCCTTTGTATCTTCACCTGTCTTACAGTTACACATGTCTCTGAGTTGCATTTGTGTGGTAGTGCTATCAATGAGATTGATTGAACTTGATCGTGTGAGCCCAGATTGCTCTGTAAATAAACATACACAGTCAAACTGCAATGATCACAGAATCACAGAACCTTAGAGGCTGTAAGGCACCTCTGAGATCACCGAGTCCAACCCCGCCTGCCAAAGCAGGATCCCCTAGGGTAGTCCACACAGGAATGCATACAAGTGGGTTTGCAAAGTCTCCAGAGAAGGACACTCCACAACCTCTCTGGGCAACCTGTGCCAGGGCTCTGTCACCCTCACTCTAAAGAAGTTTCTCCTCATGGTGAACTGAAACCTTCTCTGTTGCAGTTTGTATCCATTGCTCCTTGGCTTATTGCTGTGCACTACCAAAAAGAACTTGGCCTCTTCCACTTGACACCCACCCCTCAGATATTTTTGGACATCAATCAGATCTCCTCTCAGTCTTATCTTCTCCAGACTAAACAGTCCCAGGGCTCTCAGTCTCTCTCCATAGGGGAGATGCTAAAGTCCCCCGTCATGCTTGTGGCTCTCTGCTGGACTCCCTCCAGCAGATTCCTGTCTCTCTTGAACTGGGGAGCCCAAAACTGTACACAGTATTGCAGATGTGGTGTCAGCAAGGCAGAGGGGGAGAAGAATCTCCCCAGACCTGCAGGACACACTTTTCTTGATACAGCTCAGGACACCATCATCTGTCTTGGCCACAAGGGCACATTGGTGGCCCATGCAGAACTTGCTGTCCCCCAGGGACATGAAATCAAATGGATCAGTTACTCAATGGGAGTCAAAATAGGATCGATCAGTAGAACAGTGAATTCAAGAAGCAATCCTTGAGACCTCTTGTTTCAGAGCTGCAAATTGCAGAATATCCAAAGATGAAACTGGTGTGCAACTTGCAAATCAGTACCATGTTCCCAAGGAGTAACAAAAACCTGCTTCTACCACATGATACCTTAACAGAAGCACAGAGTATGCTAGAGTCTGGGTTGCATGTCCTGATTTTCTCCTTGGAAGCACTTGTGTGATTGCAGCACAGATTTTATCGCTTCATATCACAGCACACAACTGTTCTTTTCTGATTTCATTGCAGCAACCTTAAATGACCAGGGAATGTAGCATTATCCTTAGCTGTCTAGAAAAAATAGGTTTCAGATTAAAAGTGCTGTCAACCCTGACTTGATCATCTGTCTGAGAGTATTGTGGAGTTTTGGTTAGAAATTTGGCACAAATCCTAAGGCTGGTGAATCAGCTGGAGAGACAGCAGGGGAGTTCTTCCCACGTTTGTCTAAAGCCAAGCAGAAAACAAACTAATTATCATCTACTTTAGAGCAAAGGAGGAATTCTAAGGACAGCTATTTTAGTGGCAAGGATATGCTTGTAAATTCCTTATTTCTCCTTAAGAATGACAGATTTTGAGCAATAGTTGTTTTACCACCCTGGTATGACTGGCTTAAAAATGGTGAACGTTGCTGTTTATTCCCTTGTGAAAACTGTCGAGACCAAATGTAATTTCTTAAATCAACTATTCCGTTTTTCCCTGTTCCTTTAAAATAGTTACTTGTGTGTTCTTCCAGGCAAAGATTTGCTTTCTGCTCTGGTCTGTGCTAGGTCCCAGATTACAGCTTGGTATATAATCATAGAATCACAGAATTGTCAGGGCTGGAAGGGACCTCAAGGAGTGACACCTTACACTAGATCAGGTTGCTCAGAGCCACATCCAGCCTGGTCTGAAAAACATCCAGGGATGAGGCTTCCACTGCCTCCCTGGGCAACCTCTTCCAGTGTCTCACCACCCTTATGGTGAAGAACTTCTTCCTAATATCCAATCCGAATCTAGGCGCTTCTAGTTTTGCTCCATTCCCCCCAGTCCTGTCACTGCCAGACACCCTAAAAAGTCCCTCCCCACCTTTCTTGTAGCCGTCTGCAGATTCTGGAAGGCCGCAATAAGGTCTTGGAGCCTCCTCCTCTCCAGACTGAACAGGAAAACACCACCAAATTTTCTCACTGAGGGTGAATGTGCTGCAAGGGGACATCTTTATCACTGTCATTCTGCCACAACATTATTTCCTGTATTATTTAAGTTCTGAGTGTATCAGGTCATCAGCTGTGCCATCATTTGTCAGAAAGTTGGCTTAAACTAACCAAACACAAAAGATTACAGCCTCGACATTAGGGAATATCAACGCAGGGAATCTGCTCAGTGCCACCTGTTCTCCTACAACCATGTAGCTCTGTAGTATGCTGTTATCATCCCTAGTAGCAAGCCATAAGCTTTGTACTTAATTTACACAGCCTTAGGACTGAGGTTTGCCAAGTCTGCTCTGTCTGAGCTTTCCTGGCCTGACTACAGCTTGTTTTAACTGAGTTTAGCTGCAACAGCAAGGTTTTTAATTGTCTGGGTCTCTATGGGTAAGTTGTTTCACTTTGTTTATCCTTCTGTGGTATCGCTATGGTTTTACAAACCTAACATAATAGTGTAGCTTGGAAAATATAAGCNTCTTGATGCAGCGCAGGATCTCGTTGTGTCTCTGGGCTGCAAGTGCACACCACTGGCTCATGTTAGGCTTCTCACCCACCAGCACCCCCAAGTCCCTCTCCTCAGGGCTACTCTCAAGCCAGTCCCTGCCCAGCCTATATTGGTGCTTGAGATTGCCCTGACCCAGATACAGGACCTTGCAGTTGTTCTTCTTTAACCTCATGAGGTTGGCTTGGGCCCAGCTCTGCAGCCTATGAGGGTCCCTCTGGATGAATCCTTTCCCCCCAGCATCTCAGCCACACCACACCAGCTTGGTGTTGTCACCGAGTTTACTGAGGCTGCCTCAATGCCACTGTCCCTGTCACCAATGAAGATGTTGAACAAGACTGGTCCAAGTTCTGATTCTTGAGTGACTCCACTTATCACTGGGCTCCACTGGGACGTGGACCAAGTTAGTATAAGATTGTTTTGGAGAGGTGCTAATTGGTATGCTTTTGCTTCATTGGTCCGAACGCTGCACTGAATGGTTGTGGCTGTGTCTATTGCAAGGGTTGCATGGCATCTCTTGAACGTCAGAATTGTGCAGGCCCATTCCTCTCACTGCATATCACAGCATGCTCCTCATTGCTTAAAATTGCATCTGGAGCTTTTGATACAAAGCAAATTTAGGGACAAGTTAAAATGTCTTTTTCTGAGAAGAGGTGACCAGGCGAGCCTTAGCCATGCAAATTCTAGCAGGTACTACATATTGATCTCCAGCATAAATAAAACTGCTACTACATTCTGTAAATTCTGCTGCCCTTTGGGCATGCTTCTTGATGGATTGTTGTCTTGAAGATTCCTTGGAGGAATTGTTACCTTATGGTAGTACATTTATGATTGTCTCCTTGCAAACACAGAATCATAGAATGGGTTAGGTTGGAAGGGACCTCAAATCTCAGCCAGTTCCAACCCCCCTGTGCTATAGGCAGGGACACCTCCCACTAGAACAGGTCGCTCAAGGCCTCATGCAGCCTGGCTTTGAGCAACTCCAGGGAAGTTGTGCCAATGTCTTACCACCCTCACTGCAAGGAACTTCTTCCAAACCGCCAGTCTGCATCTCCACCCTGCCAGTTTAAACCCATTACTTCTCATCCTGTCATTACAAGACCTTGTCAATAGTCTCTCCCCAGCCCTCCTGTAGCCCCTTCAGATACTAGAAGGCCACTCCAAGGTCTTCTGGAAGCCTTCTCTTCTCCAAGCTGCAGACCCCTAACTCTCCATAACCTGTCCTCATAGCAGAGCTGCACCAGCCATCTGAATATCTTCGTGGCCTTTCTCTGGACTTGCTCCAACAGTTCCATGTCCTTCTTGTGTTTAGGGGCTTGTGAAAGAGGCATTCGAGAAACTAAAGATCTGGCAAACTCGTTAGCATGTAGCAGCATCACAGTGTAAGTGCTGTATTTTTTTGATCCTCTGCAGATGACTGACTCCAACAAAAAGACTTCTGAAGCGATTTAGGCAGGGTGACAAGTTGCAGAATAAATGGCGAAGCAGAGTTCCTGCCTTTCTTGTTAACCAGGTGTATATTTTCAATTGTAGGTTGGAGGCAGTAAGCACGCAATGAATGAGCTCCTCCATGTTGGCAGCCACGGACAAATCCAGGTTCAGCAGCTGTTTGAAGATAACAGTAACAAGAGGACGGTTCTGACGACACAGCCGAACGGACTTACGGCGCTGGGCAAATCTGGATTGCCAGCAGTGCAGGACAGACAGACAGAGAGTGCTCACAGGCGGCAAGGGAGCTCCAGCTCTTTGAAATCTACTGATGGAATAGGGAAGGCGAAAGCCTCTGTTATGACACCAGAGCAGGCGATGAAGCAATACATGCAAAAATTAACAGCTTTTGAGCACCACGAGATTTTTAGCTATCCTGAGATATACTTTTTGGGTCCAAATGCAAAGAAACGGCAAGGCGTGATAGGTGGTTCAAACAACTGCGGGTATGATGATGACCAAGGGTCTTATATACAAGTACCCCATGATCATATTGCTTACAGGTATGAAGTCCTGAAAGTTATAGGGAAGGGAAGCTTTGGGCAGGTGGTGAAGGCCTATGATCATAAGATGCATCAACACGTGGCACTAAAAATGGTGAGAAATGAAAAACGCTTCCACCGCCAGGCTGCGGAAGAAATCAAGATCCTGGAACATCTCCGGAAACAAGATAAGGATAACAACATGAATGTTATTCACATGTTGGAAAACTTCACGTTCCGCAGCCACATCTGCATGACATTTGAGTTGCTGAGCATGAACTTGTATGAATTGATCAAGAAAAACAAGTTTCAGGGCTTCAGCCTGCCTTTGGTCCGCAAGTTTGCCCACTCCATTTTACAGTGCTTGGATGCTTTGCACAAAAACCGAATCATCCACTGTGACCTTAAACCTGAGAACATTTTGTTGAAGCAACAGGGCAGAAGTGGTATAAAAGTGATTGATTTTGGCTCAAGTTGTTACGAGCATCAGCGTGTCTACACTTACATTCAGTCGCGTTTTTACCGTGCACCCGAAGTTATCCTTGGTGCGCGGTATGGGATGCCCATAGATATGTGGAGCTTGGGCTGTATTCTGGCAGAGCTTCTCACCGGTTATCCTCTTTTACCTGGAGAAGATGAAGGAGACCAGCTGGCTTGTATGATCGAGCTATTGGGCATGCCTTCTCCAAAACTCTTAGATTCATCCAAGCGGGCTAAAAACTTTGTGAGCTCTAAGGGTTATCCCCGCTATTGTAGCATCACCACCTTATCTGACGGCTCTGTAATACTTAACGGTGGACGTTCTCGGAGGGGAAAACTACGTGGCCCACCAGAGAGCAGAGAATGGGGTAACGCATTAAAGGGATGCGATGATCCACTCTTCCTTGACTTCTTAAAACAGTGTTTGGAATGGGATCCTGCCATCCGCATGACGCCCAGCCAGGCTTTGCGACACCCCTGGCTGAGGAGGCGGTTGCCAAAGCCTCCGACTGGGGAAAAGGCCTCGGGGAAGAGAATCACAGAGAGCACTGGTGCTATAACGTCCATTTCCAAGTTACCTCCCGCTTCGAGCTCAGCTTCCAAACTGAGGACTAATTTGGCACAGATGACGGATGCCAATGGGAATATCCAGCAAAGAACAGTGTTGCCAAAACTTGTTAGCTGAGTTGGAAAAGAAAAAAAACCAACAAACCCTAATGCTGTTAATTTGAGAGATACAATATGGCTGAGCCTTATTTGTATGAAAAAGTAGCTCAGATAATACATTTTTTAATTTGCTCAATAACTCTTCGTTTGTATCTTTCAGCACTCATTTTAAATGTAAATGTTGGGTTTTGTTTTGTTTTGATTTTATAAAAAAAGGGGGGGGGACACACAACACACACAATGCTTTAAGTTTTTATACTTACTTTTTAAAATATTTTTCTTCTACAGTACAATTTAGCCTTACTGTAACTAGTGTGACGCAGTAATAAACATCAGTGGCAGGCCACTGGTTACACATGACTTGTCCTGCATTGCAGTGTGGTGTCAAAAGGTATCAATACCTTTCTCTTCCATGGTTCATGTTAGGTTTCACCTGGGGTAAATTTCTAAGGACTGCCTTTTGAATTTTTTGGCTGTGGGTCTTGATTGTGTGAACACTCTCACTTCTCCCTGACTAGACTCCAGGGAGGATAATCAAAAAGAAATACAGTTAAGCAGCTGTAAAGATTTGAAGCAGAGCCATAGCATGCTGTGTTGTCATTTTCAGTGTGGTAGCCCAGAGAAAATAGTGGTATGGCTGATGAGACAGTCACCTTCTGTGGAGTGCTGTAACTATTTAGAAGCAATGGGTTTTATTAAAATGAGCATTTAAATGTCGTGCAAAAAATATGAGCTTCCAGGGCTACAATGAATCTCTTGCTTTGTGTGCTGTGTGGTGGAGTGAGAGGAATGGGCAGTCTCAGAAAGAATGAAGCTGGGAGTATGTCTGTTCCTCTCAACCTGAAAGTAGCTGGTAAAGCTAAATGTTCTGGGCTTCATTTCGGGTACATAACGTTGAGCATTCACATTAGGCTTTTCTTCCTTTTTTTCCCCTTTTCTTTTTCTTTTTTTCCCCTTCTGCTGTTTTCTCTCCTAATGTGCAGCTTGGTCTTCCTGAATCACCTAAGCAGAAGTACTTCTGTCAGTTAATATTGTAACTTCAGACTGTTATGCTACTGGACATCACAGATTGCTTTAGTTTCTTCTGACAATGTTTGTCTCAGCAACTGTGACCTATCTGGTACATTTTACACTTCAGATCAAATCTGCACTTAGGAGCAAACACTATGTTACTACATTGCTTTCTGTAGAAAAGTACTTCACCTTTGACAGCATCACTGCAGATGAAAAGATCCTCAGTGGAAGCCTTTTCAGTTGTCAGGCATCATCCTAGGTACCTTCTAATAAGGCAGAATTATCAAAAGAAAGTTTAAATGATTGGAATTTGATTTAGTCTTTGGCATTTGGAGCTGAAAGTTAACTTTGAAGGAACGGTTAGAGAAATGTGTAGATTTGTTCGTGTGTGTGTGTTAATGGTTGGGTTTTCTTTTGTGATTTTTTAAACTGCATTCATGGAAGCAAAAAAGGATCTTTCCTGAGGAATGACATCTAGACCTATGTGACAGACATCCACAAGTCATAGCATGGTTTCAACAAGGAACAGCTTGAAACATTAAGATGGGAGTTTACAGTGGCTGTGGTCTGCATTGGGTGTAAAAAAAACCACAGGGAAAGGGAATTTTTGAAGAGCAGATCATAACTCGGAAGGGTTTGCATCTATAAGAACAAGACATGCTAGAATGGATTGCATTAAACCTCAATAACTTTACTATGAGCAACATTTATATGCACAGGTTTTATTGGTTGTTTTATTTTTTTCTGAGTTACTTGTACAAATGATGAAAAATACTTAAAGCATGGTCCCCTGAGAGGCCAAGAAAGTTTCCGGTTAAGTTCTCCTTCATTACTTCACCACTTACAGCTTTTTTTTTTTTTTAATTGTTTTGTTTTGTTTTGTTTGTGTGCACATGTATGTTAATGTTCTTTGT
>VWYK01075879.1:0-11334 GCA_013399775.1 Semnornis frantzii
GAACTCCCAAACCCTCACACCTGCCCACCTCTCTTGGTCTCCAAAGTCTTCTCCCCTCTATCCTCTGTACTGGGATTGGCTGCAGGAGGAACCTGATGACCTAAGAGTCTTTCCAAGCTAAATTCTGCACTGATTCCATGTAAGGAGATGGAATTCTTCCAAAATCTGAGTGGGAAAGGTGTGGGCAGGCTCCTGCTGGAATCCCAAATCCCTGATGGAGATACACACAAGTCCTGCTAGACCACCCACCTCTCCAGGTCCTGCCAGCCTGGCAGAGCTCAGGGACCTGTTGCTGCCTGCTGAGTCTGTGTCATGTGCAGCTGGGAGAAGCCAGGAGGAACCTTCTGATTCCAGCAGGGCTGAGAGGCTGAGCCCTGGGTTTTAGAGCAGAGAGCCTTTGAGCTTAGGTGATGCTGGAGTCCATGGGATCAGTGGAGGCTTCAGCCTTGCACAGGTAGCACAGCAGCAGCCTGCTGCACTGGTGTGCTGGTCTGAGGCTAATTGCAATATCTTGATGAGAGAAATGAGATCCTTGGTTGTGAAAAAAAGGAAACTAAGGTGATGTCAATATTTCCCTTTTGTTCTGCTGAGCTGTATACAAACATGGACACAAACACAGCTCAGACAGTCTCTGCCTGGCCTCTGCTGCATTGACCTTTCTGCCTGGCCCTGCACACCTTCCAACTCACCATTCTGCTGCTTCGCCTCCCCTTGCTGACCTCTTCCAATTCACCTTGCACCTAAGAGAGAGATCCTGAGAGAAGGGAGAGGGTGGGAGGGGGTGGAAGGGTGGTTGGGAGCCCCTCCTGGGCACTCTGGCTGCTGAGGGTTTGTTGTGTTTCTGTATTACTTCTAACTTGCATATAACTGTGTATAGCTGTAAATAATTGTCACACACTGTAAAGATCTGCTTGTGTGTTGTGCTAAGCTTCAATCCTTAACTTCCAGCTGGCTGAGTGCAGTCTGAGTGAATTGTGTGTGTGTGTGGGGGGGGGGCAGGTGCTGCCCAGAACCACTACAACTGAGCAAGGTTCCTGATCCCTATGGAACACAGGGGGGCTGCTAATTCAGAGGTGGCAGAACCCATGACTAGAGACACTTCCAGTGAGGACCAAACCCCACAAAAGATCAAGTCCTGTTGAAACAGAATCACAGGACTGTTTAGGCTGGAAAAAGATCTTTAAAATCATCATGCCCAACCATTAACCCAACACTTCCAGGGCACTACCACACCACGGCCCTCAGCACCACACCTTTGAAACCCCTCCAGGGATGGGGGACTCCACTACTGCCCTGGGCAGCCTGGGCCAGGCCTTGACAGCCTTTCAGGGGAAGAAATTTTTCCTCATGGCCAACCTAAACCTCTCCTGAGGCAACCTGAGACCATTTCCTCTCATCCTGTCACTTGCTCCTTTGCAGAAGAGACCAACCCTCCCCTGGCTCCAGCCTCCTTTCAGGCAGTTGTAGAGAGCCAGAAGGTCTCTCCTCAGGCTCCTTTTCTCCAGGCTGAACAACTCCAATTCCCTCAGCTACTCCTCACAGGACTTGTGCTCATCAGAGCTGTGCACGAAAGGACTCCTGTAGATCAGGAAGCCTCCTTAAATGAGCCTGCCCAAGTCCACCTTAAGCACACCCTCCCTTCCTGCAGTTTTCCTTCAGGATAATTAAGCATGCAGTAAGTTAAGAAGTGGAAAAACCCAAGGAAGCATCCACTACAGGTGGGTGCAGCTGAGTGTTTCCTGTTCCTCCTGCAGTTCTGTCCAAGGCTTTGCTAGAGATTCTCTGTGGCCATGACTCAATTTGTCTCCCAATGTTGCAGTTGTGAAGGGTCTCAGGAGATCACCTGCCCTTAAATCCCCTCTGGAGACCTGTGCTGCTCTGCAGGTGACTGGGGCTTGTTTTATTGCACCCTGAGCTGGCTAAGGAACAAGCTCAGCTCACAGCCTTTTCTCCACTGCTTTTTGAAGAGGTTGCAGCTACAATGGTCCCAGGGTCACGCAGGGCTGGGTATGATGCCAGGTTCCCTGGAGCTCTGGTCCAGAGCTTGGTCTGTGCATGAACCTCTGACTCTTTGCCCCACTTAGAGCTGGCTGCAGCCTGCTGGGAGGTGAAGGCAGAAACTGGTCACAGCAGCTCTTGTTGCCCCCCTCTAGGGGCCCAGAGCACAAGTCCTGTGAGGAATAGCTGAGGGGAGGTTTAGGTCTGATATGAGGAACAATTTCTTCCTCAAAAGAGTTCAAACCATCCCTCCTTGTCCTGTCACAACAGGTCCTGCTCAGAAGTCTGTCCCCAGATTTCTGATCAGCCCCTGAAGCGCTGAGAGGCCACCAGAAGGTCTCCCTGCAGCCTTCTCTTCTCCAGGCTGCCCAAGCCCAACTCTCTCAGCCTGGCCTCACAGCAGAGCCCTTCCAGCCCTGCCAGCACTGCTGTGGCTCCTCTGGCCCTGCTCCAACAGGTCCCTGTTTGTGCTGAGGACTCCAGAGCTGCCCCAGCACTGCAGGGGAGGTCTCAGCAGGCACAGCAGAGGGGCAGAATCCTCTCCCTCCTCCTACTGTCTACAAAAAAAGGCAAAAATCTGGACAGAATTCCTTCATGGCCCCAAATCTGGCAGTCAGTTTATCCTGAGCATGTGAACAGGACGCATCAAGATTTGGGTAATGAACAATGAGAGGAAACTCCTGTGTCAGACCACCTGGCTGGATGAACCTCACCATCTCTGCTGCCCTCCTCAGAGCCTGTGACTGCTCCAACCATGACTTGCCAGCTGTGAGAATGGAAACCTCCCTGTGAGGAGCAGCCCTGAGAGACACCAGCATGTCCTGTGGGCAACCGAGCAGCCTTGAGTCCAACCAAGGACAGCATCAAAGCCCTTGGGACCTGCGTGGACCCAGATCGGCTCTGCCGCGCCGCTTGTGCCAGCTTCTTATTTTGGCTCCTGCAGGCAGTGTGAGAGATCAGCCTGAGCCTCCAGCCTCTGTGTGCTTGCCTTCATTTCATCCTTTGGCCAGGTGTCATTTTCATTGATTAGATAAATGTCTGCTTGCAGTTCCCACAGACTCAGGAGTGCTGATGGCTGGGCACAGCGAGCGAGGCCAGGAGGCGGCACCGAGGTGAATTGGACACTCACTGCTCTTTACTCAGAGCAGATTTTAAGCAAGGTTGACATCTTCATCCCTTCACTTGAAGCGGCTCAGGCAAAAAGAGGTGGAAATTGGTGTTAACTTGGGTGTTTCCTCCCTTTGATCATTCTGAGTCACTCAACCTTTATGCTCTCCTCTTGCTTCTTGGAGAGTGGCTCACCCAGTGGGGTGAAGAGTTCAGCTGCAAGCACCAGGGGTAGATTTGATTGACTCAGTGCCCTTGTGGGCTACTGTGTGTAGAGAGTGCCCAAAACCTGAGGATCTCCAGCTGATGCTGTCTTTCATGTTCTGATGCTCCTCTACTTTTTTCCCCCCCCCCACTTCCTACTCCCAGCTTACATTAAAGCATTCCTTTGTGGCAGACTTGCTCCAAGAGGCAAAGTGGGCTCCTCTGCCCCCAGCCACTCACATCTGGAGGGCTCCTAAGTCCTTTGCAGTGGAGAGACTGGTGCAAAGGGTTCTACAATCCAGAGGTTATCTGGGAGCTATCCAGGTTCTGCTCTCCAGGAGCTAGAGTGGATCCAGAGGCTCATCTTTTGGCAAGGCAGAGGGGACAGCTGCCTGGATATGGCAGAGCTAGAGGGGCCTGGAGGGTGATGGGATTGCAGAGGGGATGAGAGTATTGCAGTGGGGATGACAGAGTTGCAGAGGGGATGGGAGGATTGCAGAGGGGATGGGAGAATTGCAGAGGGGATGGCAGGATTGCAGTGGGGATGACAGAATTGCAGTGGGGATGGCAGGATTGCATAGGGATGACAGAATTGCAGAGGGGATGGTAGGATTGCAGTGGGGGATGACAGAATTGCAGAGGGGATGGTAGGATTGCAGTGGGGGATGACAGGATTGCAGTGGGGATGGCAGGATTGCAGTGGGGAATGGCAGGATTGCAGTGGGGATGACAGAATTGCAGTGGGGATGGCAGGATTGCAAAGGGGGATGGCAGGATTGCAGTGGGGATGGCAGGATTGCAGTGGGGACGAGAGGATTGCAGTGGGGATGACAGGAGGGTCTTCTCCAACCAGATATATTCTGTGATTCTGTGAGTNTATATTCTGTGATTCTGTGAGTCTGTGTCTTGATGATCACAGAATCAGAGTGGTTTGAGTTGGAAAGGACCTTACAGATGACCTAGTTCCACCCCCCTTTGCCATGGGCAGGGACTCCTCCCACTAGCCCAGGCTGCTCAAAGCCTCATACAGCCTGATCTTAAACACTTCCAGGGATGAGGTGTTCACAACTTCTCTGGGCAGCCTGTTGCAGTGTCTCACCTCTCACACAGTAAAGATCTTCTTCCTAATGTCCAATCTAAACCCATCCTGCTCCAGCTCAAGGCCATTGCCTCTCATTCTGTCACTCCAAGCCCTTGTCAAAAGTCTTTTCCCAGCTCTCCTGCAGCCCCCTTCAGGTACTGGAGGGTTGCTTTAATGCTTCCCTGGAGCCTTCTTCAGGCTGAACAGACTCAGTATTCTCAGTCTGCCTTTGTAGGAAAGGCTCTCCAGTCCTCTGATCACCTTTGTGGTTCTCCTTTGAACCCTCTCCAACAGATCCATGTCCTTGTGTTGGGAACTCCAGAGCTGGAGGCAGCGTTCCAGGTGCTGGCCTCACGGGAGTGGAGATTTTCCAGCTTAAGTGATTCTATGCTTCAGGTGGATGATGATGAGCAGCTCAGTGAGGAAGTTTTAGAATCATATTACCTTGGTTTTGTTGGAGGTTGAGAACTTAATCAGCCATCATAATTCTGGTTTAGTGCTGAACATTCCCCACGAAACTCCTGACAGGTGAGGGAGTGTTTCTGCCCCTGGCTGAACAGTTCACTCCAGGTCAGGCAGCAGATGACAAGAAATTCTGAAAGCAGAATTTGGAAGAGCATGGCTCAAGGTGCAACTGTTGCTCCTTGGGCCAAGGAGCAATGCATTAATCAAGCCACACATTATGCACAAAAGGCACAAATAAATCACCTTCAGCTGTCCCACAGGCCTTGGAGTTCAGCTGTGCTTCATATTCTTGCTGTGTGAGAACAGGAGAGCAGAGGTGTGTAGCCCTTGGTCCCTGTCTTATGAGCAGTGGGAGAAGGTCCTGTGAAATGTGAGCAGCTAATTTTAGGTGACAACATCACTTAAGGTGCCAAGGAGTGAACATCCATGCTGCCTGCAGCTCCCAGCTGCTCCAGGGCATGGGATGTTTATGCCACCTCCAGTACATGAAATCTTTGGTGTGGAGACTTAATCCTTTGTTGTGACATTAGCAGAAGTGGCTGTTATGGAAATGATTGTCACATCCCTCAGCTTATGGAAGAGGAAAGGGAGGAGGTGCACCTGAGGCAGTTTGCACCCTGCTGCTGCTGCTCTCTGGCCCCAAGTCCCAAGAGGCTTTCCAGGTGCTAACTAGATAAGAGTTGGAGTTTTCTGTTTTCCAGCAGTGGTCAAACAGCAGCACAGGGAGTGTGGAGGCTGAGCTGGTGTTGCACATGGACCTGAGAAACAGGCTTGATTCCCACCACAGATGCCCTACACTTGGAGGAAGGAAGGAGGCTGAACCTAAGTGATCCACTCCCTGTATTTTTCTTCTTCTCCTGTCCTACTTTCCAGCACACTCTGCTGGGATGTGACAGGGACTGTATGACACAGCAAGGGCTGTATGACACAGGGGCTGTATGACACAGAACATCCTGCATGTATTCCTCCTGCCCCTTGCTTCATGTTGCCCCAAACTCAGCACGGAGATAGATCTTGCACCACTTCTGCCCTGCAGAGGTCCCTGGCTCCAAGGCATAGCTCCATCTTTTGAAGGCACAGAGGATTCCTGCCCAGTATCCAACCTGCTGGCACGCTCCGGGGCAGTGAGGACTAAGAGTGCCCTCTGCTGCACTCCTCCTCCTCCTCCTCATCTTTCCATGGCAGCATTCCACTTGCTGTTAGGGAATAAACAAAGCAGCTCCTTAATACACAAACAACGATTTCGTATTTTGAAGCTCCTTTTTGTGCAGAAACCAGGGGCTGGGTTTCAGCAGCAAACAGAAAGGATCATGCCCTGAGATAAGAAGCTGTGATGTCCTGCATCAACCCCAAGGCACAAATAAAGCTCTACACAATCAGAGAACTCCTGGATTGCAGCATGGTGGAGGTTGGAAGGGACCTCTGGAGCTTATCCCGTCCAACCTCCCTGCTAAAACAGGGTACCCACAGCAGCTCACTCAAGATCACAGTGCCCAGGGGGGCTGAAAGCTCTCCAGAGAAGGAGACTCCACAACCTCTCAGGGCAGCCTGCTCCAGGGCTCCAGCCCTCCTCCTGGGCTCCAGGGCTCTCACATCAAAGGAAGTTTTTCCTCCTGTTTAGGTGGAACCTTCTGGGTTCCAGTTTGCGCCTCTTGCTCCTTGTCCTGACCCTGGACAGCACTGAACAGAGTCTGGCCCCAGCCTCTTGTCCCCAACCCTTTAGTCCTTGCTGAGCATTGAACAGATGAGGATGCTCCAGGCCCCTCAGCACCTTTGCAGCCTCCACTGGACTCTCTCCAGTAGTTCCCTGTCTCCCTTGAACTAGGAAGACATATCCTGATGCTGTCCTTTATCAATAACCTTCTGCCTTCATCACCTCATCCAGCAAGCAGCTCCTCGTTGCAGGAGTGTTTATAGGCATGAAACTTCCATTCCTCAGAGCTGGCAGCAGTTAGTGCTGGTGGTGCATGGGCACTTCTGTACCAACCAGTGCTGACCTTTCCATCTCTGCCTCCTGTTCAGAGGGAAAACACTGAGCAACACAAAGCTCTGCTCAGGTCTTGCAGTCCAAACAGGACTGGATGGGGGCGAGGGGAGTGTGTGTCAAGTAAACTGCCCCAGCTTTGGACTGCTGGAGTTAAAAAGAAGAAAAATGTGAAAAACAATAATCCTGCTTTTGCTGGGATTTGATTTCCCCACGTGGAAAGCGACCGAGCTGCAGCCTGCGTCGGCAGCGCCGTAACCGCCGGGGCCGCAGGAATCTGCTCCGTTCCCTGGAATTTGGACATTTTTTTTGTGGCACACATCTCCGAGCTCCAGATCGTCCCTCCGGGACGGGCACGCCCCCTCCGGGAGGCTATTTAACGGGGAGCTGCTGCGCGGCTCCCTGCGAAGAGAGCAGAGAGGCTCTGCAGGAGCAGGGCAGTCAGCAGCTGCAGTGCCTTCCCCTGCTCGGCATGCCTGGCAACTTGGAGACAGTCCCCTGGACCCTCTTCCTCCTCCTTCTCCTCCTCCTCCTCGTTCCAGGCTGGGTATGTATGGCACCACAGCAGCTCCCTTTGCTGCTGGGCACCGCAGCTTTTTGCTTTGCCTCATGTGAGAGCTTCGGGCTGCTAACTCCTGCAGCTGCCACCTGCCTCCGAGGGGTTCCGAGTTACTGCGAGCGGTGTGCTGCCAGCGCTCGGTGGAACGAAACCAGGCTGGGAGCTGTGCCCCGGGCAGTGCTGTCACCTGTGGACCACAGAGCTCTTGCGAACAGGACTGGATTTTGTTTCACTCCCTGCCTGTGAGCTAGTAGCTAGCCCTGGCTGACAGCGGAGGAGAAGAGAATGGAGAGAAAGTGAAGTCACTGAGTTTGTGGCCCTGCAAGGAATGAAAGATCTATATCCCAGCTCTTACCATCACCAGTCCTGCTGCTGCTGCCTTCAAACCTGCTCTTGTGTTCCCCAAGAACGGTGAGCTCAGGGAGGGAATCAGACAGCAGCCCCTCCAGGGCAGGATTTGTGCCCGGGTTTGGGTTGATCCCAGTACTTGACAGAGCAGCTGAGTCTGCTCAGGACTTTGCTGCTCGCTTACAGTGCCGGCAAGAGCAGGGACGCAGCTGCAGCCAGGAGTGTCCCTCACTGCAGGAAGTGACTTTGGGCTCGGTGCAGAAGTCAGGTTCACAAAGCCTCTGTCAGCAGATTGTGCTGACAGATGCCATAAACTCCTGGCTGATAAGGTCTGTTTGATCACTGCTGGCAGCACCCAGCGTGTGCCAGCTCCTTTCCTGCCAGTGTCCTGTGCACCTAACACTGCTGTGGTCCAAGGGGAGATTTTGGGTTGGGCTGTTCATCTTGTTCCTTGCATTGTGGCCCTTTATTAACACTCTGAGGTGGCATCACTTGACTTAAACCTCCTGCCTGCCTCCCAAATGTGTTTTGACTTTCTTTGAGCTCTGAGAGTGACTTTTAGTAGATTCATCGAGGAAACAAAAGCTTTTGCTCCTGAATCTTCCTCCTGTGTTGTTCAGAGGTGAGAGCAGAAGCAGCTGAGCTCTGCAAGACTCAGCCTGGGCAGGTCTCTGTGTCTGTGAGCCCTCTGTGAAATGGGTGTACTGGTTCTTGGCTCTCACAATAACAATCAGTAACCTTCTCTGGCAGCTTGGGGAAGGTGCCTTGAGAGCCTGTGATGGAGGGAAAGTCAGGGTCTTCCAGGGTATCTCTGTGCTGGAACAGCTCTACATGGATGGCTGTAACAGGGATCATCCAGGATCTCCCAGTGTTAGGAGTACCTGGATCACTGCAGCAGGGATCATCCAGGATCTCCCAGTGTTGGGAGTACCTGGATCACTGCAGCAGGGATGATCCAGGATCTCCCAGTGTTGGGAGTTCCTGGATCACTGCAGCAGGGATGATCCAGGATCTCCCAGTGTTGGGAGTTCCTGGATAGCCATATTTTGACTGCTTTATCTACTGCCAGTCTTGGAGCAGGTGAGAGAACCAGTTCTGTCTTTATTACACCACTTCTCCCTTGCAGCTGCCAAAGCACTTTGCAGACACTTAGCTCAGCTTCAAAGCACACCTTTCCCAGCCCTTTGAATACAGCCATGAGCCCAAACACATTTCAAATACCCTCTTTGGCTTGGCCCTCTTGGCTGGTGCCCTGGGCCTGTGTGGGCATTCACTGGTCAGGAATGAGAAGCCATGATGATGCCCTGGAACTGCTGCAGTGCTGTGAGCTCATGTCCTTCCCAAGGGTGCAGGGAAGAGGTTTTGTCTGAATGTGAAGCAGGAAGAACATTTTCGGTTTGTCTTCCCCTCCAGGTAACTGGCTTTGGTGCTGGCAGCTGGGAGGAAGCTTGTTCTAGCTTGCCAGCTGAGCAGATGGGACCTGGGAATCAGTGGGGCAAGGGATTCCCCAAGTCAGTCTGTTTGCAGTGTTGCTGTGGCTTAGCCATTGCTCAGGGATCCTGGGGCATGGTGTTTGTGATTGGTGTAAGAGCTGGCAGCAAAGCCAGGAGAGGGGGAGAGGCAATATCCCAGGCTTTAGCACCTTATCTATAGCCAGACTCTCCAACACTGCTTCTGTTCTGCTGCTCTCCAAATTCCCACTGCTAACCCCAGCAGAAAGAGGTCAAGGCTGTTGTGGATGTGAAGTTAGGATCCTGCTCAGTGAAAGCAGAAGGATAATGCTGGGGACAGATCCATCTGCAGAGGGAAGCAAATGAAACACAGTCTAAGTCAGACCTCTCTGTGCCCAAGTTGCTGCCATGTTAGGTGGGAATGTTGATCCCTCCTATGGGTCTGGAGCAAAGAGTGTGAGTCCTTGGAGTTCTCTGGGATGGTTTGGGCAGGTTCTATGCTGCATTGAAGCAACTCCTTCCCAAGGAGGGGTGAGTGCTCTGTGCAAATGCAATGCAACCTGTCCTTTAACCTCTTTCAAACTGCTGTGAAAGCTAATTAAGGACTCAAGGAAGTGGCTTCAATGCTGCCATGCTACCAGCAGTTCTCAACTCAAGGTGTTCTCCTCCTCAGCCTGTTATTCACTGCTCACTGCTGAGTGTGCATGAGCCAAAAAGGATTCCAGCTCATCACCTGAGCCTGTGAGAGGAGCAGGAGCTATAAATAGCACAAGCTGACCCTGTGCTCAATAACAAATCAAACAGGAGTCCCAGCACACCCCAGGGGCAGGAGGATGGGGTGATGGAGAGATGCCTGAGCTGACTGATGGGAACATCACCAAGGCTTGAAGAGCCCAGTGAATATGGATGGGTTTGGCTTTTTAAGCTACTCACAGATGGGGGTAAAAGAGACTCATTGGAGGCAGCTGTGCAGTCACCCTGCAGGTCTCCAATACATTGAAGATCCAAATCCAGTCCTTGTTGTTGTGCTGAAAAGCAGCTGCAGCATAGTGAGGAAGTGAAGCTGACTGAGCAGAAGCTAAACCCAAGGTGGTCTGGCTTCTTTGGGTGAGTTATTACAGGAAATAAACAGCTCCAGCAGTGATTAATGGAGGTGAGGAAGAAAACTCGCTTGGGTTTAGTTCTCTGTCCCCCTGAAAGAGACTGTTTTGGTTTCTTTTCCAGCAGAGAGCTATTTTGGGAGTGTTTCTTTATATGGCCTGTGGCTGACACTGCATTGGAAAATGCTTGTTGTCATTATATTTCTTAAGTGCATGGACTGCATCTTAATATAGGCCCTGTGTTGGGAGTGCTTTGCCTCTTATGATCTCACATCCCCCCCCCCCCATCCCTGGTTGAATAATGTCTCCTTTTGGCAGCCACAGCATGAACAACCACAGCAACAGAAAAACAGTAGGAAAGGGTTTCTGTGTTTTTTGTATCTTTTAATGCACTTCAGCAGGCAGGGAGTGATCCCTGAGACATGGCAGCTCCCAGCAAGGGGTTCAGTGGAGGAGCAGCTGGCTACAGGCAGCAGAGGCTCCTTCCAAATGGCTTTGTGCTGGGAGTTTTCAGGCAGAGTGATGCTGATTCCTGCTGATCAGGGTAAAACTCAGAGGATGTGTGAGTTGAGATTGAGGCTGATTCGGGTCCTAGACTGTGCTGATTGTTACAGAAGGCTAAAGCAGTTGGCATCTTCTGGCCCCACATGAGCCAGAGGCAGAGCTGCTTTGAGCAACACTCAGAACAGCTGGAGAAGTTTTACTGCTGTCGTTGGTGACAAACAACATCCAAGTAAGCTGTTTCACAAGCTGGGGCTGTAGCTGGGGCTGTAGCAAGTGCAAACAGAGCAGCATTGAGGGTCGTTTTTGGAGCTCTGCTCTCCATGTCCCCCCTCCCACTTGCCCCAAGGCTCTTCCCAGCTGCTGCAGCCCCTGGGTGGTGGTGCCTGGTCATGGAGCTGTGAGGCATCTGCCCTGTCCAGTGCTTTCCTCTTCACCCAACTCACAGCCATACAGGACCCCAAAGTGTTCTGCTGGCTTGAGAGCTGAGAGACCCCCCCACCCCCTCCTGCCCCTGCACTGCTGGGCCAGCTCTG
>VWYK01075880.1:0-16146 GCA_013399775.1 Semnornis frantzii
GGCATTTCTTCCTGCATTTAGGCTTTCAAATTTTGTCTGGAAGTAAAGCCCTTACTGAAAAGCCAAAAGGAACTACGTAAGCCTGTGTGCAGTAGTCACAGCCAGCAATTTCACAGCAGTCACTGAGACTCCTCCCAAGCTTTGAGTTTGTTCTTGGCAGACAAGTAATGGAGAAAATTCCCCTTGTTAAAAAACGTTTTTCTTCCTACAAAACTGCAGCAAAACACACATAGCAGTGCTTCTCCAGGGCTAAAGACTGATTTGTGTAATGACATAAGTGACTTGCAAGTTTATGAATAACATCTTGTGACCTACATATAAGCATCTCAAATAGTAGAGGGTTATTTTTTAATTTGAGACACAAGGAACTTTACCAAAACCCTAAGTCATAGTACCACCTTCAGACTAATTTACTATTAGTGTATTACCCTGATGTCAATTCGGCCATCGGCCAAATTCCTTAAGGAGCAAAAAGTCAAATACATAGCACAGTTTAAAAGCATACAATATTCAGCAACAGCCAAGACCTCCCTCTGGTTACTCATTAATAAGCCACAGACCAGTACAGTAACATAGTTGTAACCACATTTTTTGCCTTCACATTTTCACAATTTACTTTAGCAAAAGATGGAATTATAACAAATTATGTTCTTCCATTTACACTTCTTTTCACTTTAAAACTCTCTGACCCAAACTTTATGAAAGCCTCTAGCAAAGCCTTTGTCAGATAAAACTTACCATTCAACACAAATTCTTTGCTATTTATCACCTGTAGAGCCCCTCCCTTCTTCATTAAATTAGTGTTATTAAGCATAAAAGGAAAGCTGTGCAGTTTCTATACTGTAGATCTGTCTACTCATTAGATCACAGCATCTACTGAAACATCCTCCGGCCCAGAAAATACCAGAAAACCTTGAGGGAGACACAGGTGGTACTTACACTGCAGTCCAAGATGTTTAAAATCATCCTCCTCCTTGTTATCACTACCTTGATCCTGCTTTCCCCACAGCAAAGATATTCCTGTAGTGGGTGCAAAACCTTCCCAGAAACTTCTCATGCCTGCCCAGCATTGCAGGGGAGACCACTACATAAAGAGACAGTAGGAACAGAGGCTAGAAGCTGTCCAATTAACATGTAAAGGCAAGGGATAAGAACAACCTGAGGCTCAGACAGAGAGACCATGTGGGATAAATTGCTAAGAGAACTGAAGAGACTGGTGGAGTTTCAGATGGAGAGAAGGTGGTCCAAGGAAAAGTGAGGTCACCTGAGGTACCTTAGGTATACTTTGCCAAGAACTCTGTAATGGAAGGAGGAGCTGGTGGAAAGAAGGTAAACACTGAGCTTCTATTTGAAGCCAGATAGATTTGAAACAGTAAAATAAAAAAAAATAAGTGACTATTTAGTTATCTGTATATCATAAAAATAATCTCATTTTCAAGCAGGGAAGTTCAGAATTATAAATTACTCTGGAAAGGAGTTTTGTTTCCTTAGATATTTAGAACTGTTTAAAGTCAGTACCAAAGATATGGTTGCTGAAAAACTTTCTTTTTTTTTTTAATTTCACTCTCTAGCAAACATTCCTAAAGTGTTCCCTTCAAATGAGCTTGGAGATGATGAAATTATTTTCTTAGCTACAGTTTTGAATTTCATATTTAATAGTGACATTTATTAAATATTAATTTGCAAATGCATCATTTATACCCATGTTTAGCATAGGTGAACAGTTCCGTCACTCGTGACCTCTGGCTTGTACACTGATCATCATTCATACTTAGTCAAATGAAAGTTTAATTTTATAACTCCTCATTAAAACCAAGTTGGAGAAATGCTTTGGCATCCACCTGCATTAGTAATCAATAGAACATCCTGCTGACTGTGCCTGGAAGCCTTCAGAAGGCCAGGGTTGAGGGAAGCCAGCCTTCTACATGCTCCAAAACCTCAATTTACATCTCTGGTGACTCAGTAGAGCAATAAGAAGACCTGCAGCCTACAGAAATTCAAGGCTGAGAGGCAAGCAAAACAGTTTCTGTAACTGTATTAACCAGAACTGATTTCATGAATGCCCCTGGTCCATTTTTGTGCTGAGGCAGGCTAGGCTGAGCCACCTTTGGCAGGGATTTATATTAATCTATTTGACGCCGCATTGAAATGGACTGTCAGTGATCACTCAGTAATCAGAGCTCAAAGGAGACAGAAAACAGCTGAGTTGAAAGAATACTTTTAGTCAAAGCAATTTTTCCTTACAAATTCACAGTAACTGAGGTGTAGAAGACAATATGGGACAAGGATTTTAACAAAGAAATTGCCAATAGGTGAATACATAAGAACTGACTGATGTAAAGACATTTATTGAGCTGCAGACATGCATCAGTGAACCTCCAGTATTAAATGAACAGAGCAAGAACATCTATAGGCTGCCTGGTTGGTGGCCCTGCATCAAACCTACCTGGCCAAGGTGCATTTCAATTCATTGTTGCAACATGGAGAATATTTCTCCCTTGTGTTATCAGGTGATGCAGGACACTCATTGGATTAAGCATTGAAGCCATTCTATATTTCATAGGGTTAGGTACTCTAAACATCAAATGGGTATTAAAAACTCACATTTAGTCTTGGATATACATAGGCATATACAACTAAAAAAAACATTGCTGGTCATTTGCTTTTAACTGTTGTCTCCTGCTCATAACAGCTCAAATATCAGAGGGAAATTATAAAATGAACAGACTGAAATTGTAGAATATCCTCGTTTAGTCCCTTTCCCACAAGAACACTGGGGAAAAAAAAAAACAACTGCAGTTTCATTTACAATTCCCAGCCACTGACCTGTGATACTCTAAACACGAAAACTCCAAAACAGGCTGTGATGGTTTGGGAGTTCCCTGGCCCCCCACACTTGTAAAATGACCCAAACTAAAACTCAGCTGGCTGGGAGTTAAGAGATGAAGCTATATTTACAGCTCAGCACAATATACAAGCAAATATATACAGTATATACAGGAATATTTACAGAANCTTTGTTTTGGGTTCCTTATTCCTAGACATCACAGCAAGCCTATGAGTGAAGTAGACATCACCATTGTTTTCCTTCACAGCCTATAGTATAATTTTCTCTATTAAAATATTCCAATTAGCTCAAACCAGCACACAGGCCTGCCTAGTAACAAGTTATTTAGTATTAACATTTCAAAAATTGCACCCCCCCAATTGTGTGGCAGTTATAAAAGGCAACTGGGAATATCTCTGAAAACGTGTGTTAGAATTTGTGAGCAGTTACATCGACATAAGATTGATACAGCACCTCTGAAATCAGTTAAGTTGGACCTGCACAAAAGTTGGGGCAGAATCACACCACCAATGGGCAGAAGTTGGCAATAGGGAGTGTCTTATTCAGCAAACATCAAACATTGCCCTAAGTCTTGCAAAAATTTTTAAAGATTAGGATCAAAATTACCCTGTGATGAGTAACAAATGGCCAGATTCAATTTCATAACCTGCTTGCTTCAAAAATTGATGTTCTGAGCTAAAGCCCATGCAGTATCTCAGTATCTTACTCAGCAGGGAGCACATGGAAAATGAGAGTAAAATCAATCCCCAGTGCTAAATCATCCCAACTTAAACAGTCAGCAATCTTTCATTTGTTTCAGTAGTGGTTTTCCCACCACCGTAATAGAACATAGTGCTATGTATTTGTTAAAAGCTGTAAGCACAGAATACTACAGGAAGGATTTAAAGAATACAAGACATTTCCCCACTACTACACCTATGAATTGTAGACAACTTTATCACCACACTGTGCTGGTTCAACTGCTCCTGAACAAGAAGCTAACCCAAACTCAAACTGTTGCTTTGAACTGGGCTATTTTTCACATACTTCAAATGTGCTTTCCCTAAACAACCATTACAACTTCAAATTGAGCAAAGGCAGGAGTAAAAGTTCAAACTCTCATTTATTTTGATTAAATGTGCTAGAAAAATCTCTCATGGTATTTGAATGGCACAGCAGTGACTGGATTAGAAGGGAGTAAATTCTTGCAGCTAAATGGGGTATTTGATAGATACTAAAATGGCATTTGTGAGGTAGGACTGTCAGAACAAAAAGGAAAAAATGTAGGGAACTACATTAGTCTGTACACACAAAGTAACTCAACGTGTTCTCCCCTCCATCTGCTTTATTACAGCAATGAGTAGCTGAACAGACAGAGCTGTGCTTTGTTGCTTTTACCCTATTGTATTGTATATTTTATTTATTTTGCTATGTTTTGTAGTTCAGAGCTTGTGAATACAGTTACAGCAATGCCTATGTAAGTTTCAGTCCTGTCAAACTTGCACAATTTATTGCAACTGGTCCAGACTTCATTGTTAAATGACATTGACTGCACACAAGAGTGCCTTTCTCTCCATCCTCCATGCCCTCTGTCAGGGGCTTTTCCATATCTGTTGGTTTACTTTATTTTTTCTAACACAAATGCTACAACCACCCTTACTCCCACTGTAAATACTTGAGTGGCCTAGAAGACATGACTGGGAATCTTCAAGGTTCTCTCTTGCCAAAGCTGGCAGCTGGAGACATGCTACTAATCTAAAATTGCCTACTGTTCCTCCCCTTTCTGACTTCATTTAACAGGTGTTGTCAAGAATTACACCAATGATGACGAGATAATTTAAAGCATTTTCAACTCAAAGGAAGCTCTGCAGTGTTTAAAGAAATTTCACTTTCTAAAATTTGCTTAGTTCTCAAAGTTAAAATGATGTAAAGAAAGCACAAATAGACCCTTCGATGGAGCCAAAGAGCTCCTCATTAGCTTTTATTGTTGTATTCTCTGGGATTGTGCACTAAAAACAAATTAATTACCAAAAAAACAAAGATTAGTGGAGCCATCCTCTATAGCAAAGTGTACTACAGAGAAATAAGGAAATTGATATCATCTACCAGATTAGAATAAAATAGTAATCTTTGATCTATTAACAAGACTCCAGGAATAAAACAAACCCAGAAAGTAGAAAAATCCTGTCCCTCCAACAAATATGTCAAACATTTTGGTGTCTGCTTTAATTTAGAACATCTTTTGACTAATTTCTAATTCACATCTGGAGTAAAAAGGCCCATTTTCATGACGTGTGCTAACAGCAGTCCTCATTAATGTAGTCTTTTACAAGCAAAATACAACTATCTGCTGCCATTCAATATTACTTATTCATTTTATCTCTATGAATAATGAATAGAGCTTACCAAATATTGAAGAACTGTAAAATGCTTTATTATTCTTTAGAGCTTTGTGATGCACTTAGGAAAAAATCAGGGGTTTTTTTTGTGGTGATGGGATTTTTGTATAAAAATATGATGCTCCTTTAGGTCCATATTTCTGTTTAACAACACTAATATTGGTCCTGAATTCTTTCTTCTTACAACAGAAGCCCATGATTAATTACTAATAACTCAGAAAATCAAAGCTTGGTTATATGACAATATATGCCTATATTATCCTGAAAAGACAGTCAAATAATGTTGCATCTGACTTGCCACAATGGTTTCCATTGGCTATTTGAGTCATATCTGCATTTATTGTGTTTGTTTACTTACAGAGTATGTTAGTAATTAGTGGAATTTACAGAATAGTTCTACAGATGCTGCAAAAGAAAGAACAAAAGAACAGCTGCTGCTAGACATATCACAGAACATATCTGGTTGGAAGAGACCTTGAAGATCATCCAGTCCAACCTTCGATTCATTATTGAAGGGCCAACACTAAACCATGTCCCCAAGCGCCAGGCTCAACGCCGCTTGAACACACCCACAGATGACACCACCACCACCCTGGGCAGACCATTCCAATGTCTGATAACTCTTTCCATGAAGAAGTATTTCCTTGTGGACATTTGCCTTCTCACACCTCAGCTTTCCAACTCCATGTGACTTTAATATTAGGGGTTTTTTTTAACCATTTATACCAGAAACACAGGTGCAAATATTTTCCCTCCAAACATTAAGAAAGCTAAGCAGTGTGTGAACAGAAGGTTGAACCATTCCTGCAAGACATAAATAGTACATTTGAAGACTGCAAATATCTGAGACATACCTATACTGAAATGTAGCTGCTCCTATCTGCTTCAAGTTAATAAAACTGAAGGAACCAGTTGTCTTTGAGAATATTACAGATATTCACTGCCAGTAACAATTAAACCACAGCAGGGATTTTAGGAGGAAGAAGGAAACTGTAGAATTAAATTTCAAATGCATACAAACTAATCATAGATTTATTTTCTACCGATATCACATTATAGTCATTGCTCTGCCATATTATTAAAGAAATACACATACCTGGAGATGAGAGTTTCAATCAAAAAAATCTTAGCAAGACACTAAAGCTTAGTCTTGCAAAATAGTATTTTTTAAAGCTTAATCACAGGCCCAAAATGTCTCTGCAGAAGAGACAAAAATGGAAAGCTCTTAGTATTTAGAGAGATTGAGACAACACACAAAACTAAGGGGGTTTTTATAAAGATATGATGTTTATAAAAAGAAGCAGTCAGCACTTTTCACATTCAGAGCCCATTCAACTATTCTAAGTTTAGAGACTGGTCTTTGATTTGTAAATCAATGCAAACAGCCAGAGCTTCAACAATCTAATAACAGAGAACACATCTGTCCTCTAGCAGAATCACATTGGCACTTCCCACTTGGCATGGGTCCTGCTCTGCATCAACAGCCTGACATGTGGAGTTCAAAGCAGCGTTGCCAGTGGTCCCTTATATTTTCCAACTGTTCTAGATGCCTGTCTTCAGTTACCAGTTAACCGGGCTTGTATAGTCGATTCAGCACAAGCATGCCATTCTAGAATGGCTTTATCTGGTTTGTCAGAGGCTGAGACCTTCTTAAGAGACAGGTTTCTTCTATTACAATGGTCTTTCATTCATAGAATTATGCTGCCTGATAACCATTAAAGAAAAAAAAATGTGTGGAAAATCCCAACAGCCTTCTACAAACCCAGCATTTTATGGATCACGAAGCCATAGAGCACTTCCATCAGAGATCTGCAAGAGTTCTTTTTAGAAAAGAGCCAACCAGTATTTAGTTAACTAACAACAGCTAGGGTTTTCTCTCTAAAACAGGAAAGTGTAACTATTTCATTGGTTACCATCTAATATCAATTTATTAAATTCAAAGAAATGTCATGATTTGTACGAAGATGGCTTATTTAATAACAAAAATGTTCATCAGCAGTGAAGCAATGGCTTAGTACAGAAAAATAAAAGACCACCCTACCTGAAGGCAAGAACATTTGCTGTAAGGTTATTCAGAATACAAAATGAAAACAGATTCCTAAACACATTGTTTTAGACTAGCCACTCTATTTTGCTCACTCTCTCTCTCTTTTTCACACAAACACAATTAACCTAGGAAACATTTGTAGTTTTCTAAGTCTTGATGGTTTCCTTATCTACCAATATATATCTTACCATTGACAGTATGCCAGGCCAGTAATGTATGTTCAAGGGGATAAAAGCTAGATTTAGAAGATAAAAACAACAAACTGACAAGGGGAAAACCTGCAGCCACACAGGGCTTATAAGAATATATGCAACTTGTAACAAAAGAGGTCACCCTTGTTGGAATGAGTTGTAAACTTGACAGCATTAAGCAGAGAGCTTACAGGAAAGTATAAGCAGTAAGGTCACCGGTTCAAGAAAACATGCAGGCTGAATTAGAATGTTAGACACAACACAATATTTTTTTTAAAAAAACAGTTTTACTTCCTTTCATTTAAAAGGGTAAATTTATGCACCCAGGTTCCTTCAGCTCATTTTGATTCCTACCACGGTCCCACTTTCCTTTAGTTTCCTTCTCCCAGTTTTCAGCTCATTTCATTAGAGATTATTCATTTAATTTAATTTCATTTGTTTTATATTCTCTTCATTTTCAGCCTAATATCACATCTCTCTATTTACTCATCTCCCAGATGCCTACATTATCTGCTTTATCATGTAATTTAGCTTTTCATCCTTAAATCTACTGATTTGCTCCCTATACTAATTCCCTTTTGCTTTCTCTGAGGCAGCCTGACCCTTTTATCAGCTATCCCATCGCTTTTCTGTCTTTCTTCTCTCTCTAAAATGATTCCTGAGAGACTCTGCAGACCTCCAGAGCTGAAGCAGAGATCCCCTGAAGATCATCAGTGTCTGGGGGAGAGGAATTACAGTTCTTAACATCTTAAAAAGATCCTATTTCAAGGCTCCTCACTTTTACAGAGACAGAAATCTTACAGTACCACCAGTAGTTGTAGTTGCACTTGATACTCTTCCAGGGAATCTCAAAACTTTTTTAACTTAAAAATCTAAGTAACTGAATGATGAAAGGTGCATTATTAGCCTCTTTCAGCACAAGAGAGAATCACAAGAGGCTGGAAGAATAAGGAAAAACTAAGAGAAACAATGCTTGACTACCAGTCCTCAAAAACCAGGACAAAACTGGACATACAAAAGCCTGCCAGACAACTGGGTATGAAGATTTTAATAAATTAACCACAGCATGGAATTTCAGTCTACAGTCATGTGCAATGTATCCCCAGCTATAATTAAGCCAATGTTCAATAATAAGCCTCAGAAGCATCTTTAAATATACTATGCATTTGAGACTGCAGTGAATTATGGCTATATTGCAGGCATATAGAGAATCTCCTGACTTAAGATACACATTAAATTAGAAATTTATGGATGTCAATGAATATTTTCAGAAAACACATTTAATATCCAACAAATAGGTGCTGCAATTCTAAAGAAACATTATTTTCCTATTACTGAGAACAAAATCAACCTTAATCCTTGCTCTAGCTTCTAACTCAGCTGTTAATCACAGTGTTGTGACACTTTTCTCTGTAGAGAAGGCTGAAGTAACAAAAGAAACAAGTAAAATTCATGGTTAAACATCTAATCAGTGACCTGATGGTTTTAAATATCCCCACCAGAGGTCTAAATATGACTGCACTTGTCACATAGCTTCCATTCCTCCCCCCTACATCATGGCACATAACAACCACAGCTAAGAAGCAAATCCTTTTCATTATATCATCTGGCCATTCACTGTGTAATCTATACACAACAGTAAGCTTTTTCATATTATATTAGTAAGGTAGCAGGATAACATTTATTACAGGATTCAAAATGCCATTTAGCTATTTCCTGTTTCAAAAAGTGAAAAGCAGAGAAACTTTGGCATTGTGAACCCTTGCAAAAAAACCCAGGTAACTGTTGTTACCCCTTTTTTAAGGTAAGTAATCTAAAAATAGTAAGATGTTCACCCTGATACTACCAGTGCACACAAGATCCGAAGCGTAGTTCCTGTTCGGAACTGCTTAGGGTGCCAGCTGTTCCACTGCCAGCACTTTACTCCCTCCTGCACTGAGGGAAAGTATCCTAGTTGTTCAGGGAAGATATTCAACGACAGATCTCCCTCCTGGAGGAGTATGTCCTAAGACAATATTGTGGTGGCGATTATAAACAGTTAATAACAGAGGTAATTTAGGAAGAAGCATTTAAAAAATAGCAATAAAAACCCCAACATTTTTCTAGTGCAGAAAATGTGAAACTGGAAAAATCAAGGGTAGATGCTATTAATCAATACAGAAATGATCAACAGTTTGTTCATTCATACCAAATTGCCTCCGTGAGTGAAGAGAGGTGGCAGAAAGGAGCCTTGGGATTCTGTGTGCCAGCAAGGGAAGTGAGATTTTCCCCAAGTGTCAGAAGGAGAGAACAAAGCTTTCTGCTTATTAGTACTTGTTCTTTGTCACCCTTAACATTTTAGTTAACCCTGCTGTGTTTTTTTTTTTTTCTTTTAGTGTAAAGTATGCATAAACTGTAACTTAACACTGTTACTTGTATGATTTACATGTATCAGAGCAGCTACTGGGGCCTTCAAACCCAAGCAATCTCAAGCAATCTTAACTCAACAGTATTTTCAGCCCAACTGTATCTCTTGCAGGAAAGAAAATAATGATGTACATAAGTTGTGTCTCAAGCATGAGTTGAAATTCATGAGATTTTTAAAGCCAAGAACTGGTTTGTTTTATGTGACATTAGTCACAGCAGTTCTAGCCCTTACCACAACTGAAAAACAGCACAAGGCAAACAACTGGTGTTTTGCTGACGCAGAATATATCATTTGAGAGTTCTAACATATCACTAATTTGAAACGGCTCAGCAGTGCCTTATGGCAGCAAGGGTTCAGCTCCCACAGGCTTTGCTCCTTTGCAGCCTCCTTGGAGGGGTGACACTTCCTGCAGGCCACTATCCGTCACTGAGCATGTGGTGTGTGACGGGAGCTGCGTGGCGGATGGGAGCCTCTGACCAGACAGAAAGAACTGGCTGAGAAGATAAACTCTATCTGTCCTGAGTTAAATACCAAGACAGCTACAGTGAACTTGAAGTATATCCACCAAAAACATTACAGGGTACGAGAGTTGGGGCTCTTCAGCCTGGACAAGAAAAGGCTTTGAGGAGACCTTATAGTAGCCTGAAGCGGGCCTACAGAAAGGCTGGGGAGGGATTATTTACAAGGTCTTGCAATGACAGGACAAGGGGCAATGGGTTTAAAACGGCAGAGGGGAGATTTAGACTGGACGTTAGGAGGAAGTTCTTTACAGCGAGGGTAGTGAGACACTGGCACAGGTTGCCCAGGGAGGTTGTGGCTGCTCCCTCCCTGGAGGTGTTCAAGTCCGGGTTGGATGAGGCCTTGAGTGACCTGTGCTAGTGGGAGGTGTCCCTGCCTATGGCAGGGGGTTGGAACTAGATGATCTTTGATGTCCCTTCCAACCTAAACCATTCTATGATTCTATGATTCTATGATTATTTGGGGTTTTATTTCATTATTATTTTTGTAAAGGATTTCCAAGGTAAGCAAACAGTTCGATACACACTGGCAACAGAAGAGTTGAAAAGTGTCAGGCCAGACATCCTGATTGCATTTTCAAACTTTTAAAATGTGGTTTGTTGGTTTGTTTTTTTTTTTTTTTCAGTTTGGTTTGGGGTTTTTTTTTGTTGTAGGTTTGGGGGGGTTTTGTTTGTCTGCTTTTTATTTTTTGGTTTGGTTTCTTTGGTCATTGTTGTTATTTGTTTTGTTTTGGTTTTATAATTTTTTTCCATTTTAAAAAAAGCTGTCAGGATTNAATGTGGTTTGTTGGTTTGTTTTTTTTTTTTTTTTTCAGTTTGGTTTGGGTTTTTTTTGTGTTGTAGGTTTGGTGGGGTTTTGTTTGTCTGCTTTTTATTTTTTGGTTTGGTTTCTTTGGTCATTGTTGTTATTTGTTTTGTTTTGGTTTTATAATTTTTTTCCATTTTAAAAAAAGCTGTCAGGATTTGTTAATTTTTGCTTATTATCATAGCTATAAAGTCTTTATTGAAACCTATTCTGTGCAAAAACATTGTCCTTTGAAAAATTGTATTTATGAGACAGCGTGTAACAACCATACTTCTTCTAACATTTATCCTTCCAAGCCACTCATAAGCAGGCTTTACTTGAATTGGAATATTCATGGGGCATAAATAATTAAAAGAGCATGAAAGCCACTAGAGCATAGGTGGAAAATTTACTCTCCTTGCTACTCCCAACTTTCAGTTAACTTTCTTATGACTGTTCAATAACTTGAAGCAAAATCCGTCCTTTGAGAGAAACTGCTAAGCAATATTTCCAGTTAACAATGTAGTCCATCTTTTAAATATACAATATTGTCACTGGATATTAATGTAACTGTCCTGGTCTCTCATGACATCACACTGCCGACTATTAGGAGCTGGGGCAGCCAAAGAAATTCTTCAAAATGAAGCACCAAAATTTTCCTTAAGTACATGCTGCATGGAGGAAATTTTAAAACAAACTTTTTTCCAGTCTCTCCCATGTCAGTTCTCTATCGAACACAGCCCATTTTCCAAAACACTGTTTTCATTTACCTCTCATCATCTGGGTAGTTTTCCACAGCCTTCTAACATTCCTTTGAGCATCTACAGATATCACGCACTTAGTAGGTAAAAGTCTGGAGTTTAAAAACTAAACATGCAACAATAAGAAATGAATAATTTTGTTCTAAAAGTTCTGGCTCCTTATTAGGCAGTATTTCCCCCAAAACTCCGGGGTTTTCTTAGTAACCGATCAGCAAACATATTGCCGTAGAAACTATTACTATTGTAACTGCATAAATGATATTATATATAGGAGTCTTGAAAAAGTATAACTCAAGGTAAATTCACTAATATTTAATGAGTGAAGTACTAATCCTTTCAGTACAGTGTAGCATGTGTAACCTATTTATAGAAACATGGATTGAAATAACACAGGTTTGTTCTTAGCTTAATGGCTGTGTCTCCTTTGCTAACACCAAAATTTACAAGGAAGCCAGCAAACACTTAAGTGAATGTTTGGAAGAATTTGGGATTTAAAAAACCTTTCTTTACATTCTCATTTTGCTTTATGAATCTTTTATATGGTACTGCAGTTTTATTTCTATTTCTTTTGGTTGCCTTTCTAAGCCACCTACCGAAACACACCGGACCCCATTTAAAATCCCAAAGCCTGCCTTCCAGAAGCAGCTGTTAGCAATGTAGTGAGATTAGGTTTATCATGGATAAGCATTCTGGGAGACTTCAGATGTTGACTATACATCTACTTTATAAAACTTTTCTTGTAAGACTGCTGGTGAGCTTATTGCTATGTTTGCCTCTTGCCTGGCAGAGCTAGCATGACAACACATGCTATTAAGTAAGTTTGTCATCTCGAACATCTTTGCCTTTTAGAACACAGAACATTAAGCTAAACTAAGCTTGCATTGCAAAAGCCATCAGAGTTTCACCAAGACAGGTTTACAAGATGTAGTCAACATTTTATGTTATCTGTCCTTACTTCAGCTAATATGCTTTGATGTTACACTGCTACAATAGAACCAGTCATCCACATCTATTTTTAAGCTATCCAGGCCTAGTCAGATGAACCTCCTATTACTATAATTCAGATTCCTTAAATCATAGCAACAAGAAATTTTATTACTATTTCATTCTAATAAGACAAATCTGCTTTCAATGCAGTTCCCTCGGTGACCTGGGTAAATGGAAGAGAAGGTTAATAAAACCCTCACAAACCTACAGCAAAATCGAACAAGAAAAATGAAAACCAAAGAAAGATACACAAACCCCCCAAAACTGACAACAGGCAAAAATCCAAACCCCTCCTCTGCGCTGAGCTAGACACAGCACACCACATATCTTACAGGCACTGACCAGAGGGGAGAGGTGGGAAGAGTTCCAGCTTCACTCTCATTAATACAGTTGCAAACCAGAAAGAAACTACAATATATATTTAGGATCCTACAGATGTACTACATTACAAAGAAATTGTTACAATACTTTCAAAAATGCATTATGTGAAATATAGCTACAAGTTCTAACTAATGTTAGCAATTAATATTAATAAAAATATATAGCAGGAAATTAATAAAATCCAAGAGACAAAAGATGGAGCAGCATTTCCCCCTTGGGTATAGTCTTTAGTAACAGATCCAGTCAATCATTCTCTGAAATTCTGCCATCAGGACAAACAGAATGTGTACAGGAAATTTAGGATGATAGTGTCTTGAAAACAAAGAAAAGAGCATTTCCAAAGCATTCATCTCTCTATCCAGCATTTAACAGATGCTTTTATTAGTTCTGAGAGATCCAGAATCAAGGAGTGGAACAAGATGCTCTGTGCATTATTATCTCATCTCCCCTGTCGAAATTCCTGCCTGTGTTAATGTTGGTATCAGCTTTTATGTTCTTACTAGCATCACTGATTCTAAGTGGTTTGAAATACAATTATAGTTTTCATAATAGTCATGCAGCCTACGTGGGAATTCATACATGCCTCAGAGGATGTTTTATGACCTTAAGGCAGAAACAGCTTACAGCACAGTCTACCACTGCTCAGTATTTGCTGACCAGAACTTTTCACCCTGCAAACTGACAGAGACACTTGGGCCCAGAGTCTTCATCAGATCCAGTGCTAAAAGTAGGCTGCTTACAAGACAAGGAAAGAACCCACCGATTACTGCATTATTCCCAGACAGATGACAATAGCAGTGTTCACCTGGAAACACATTTTGATGGCTTTTGATACTCTCACAGTATCTCTGAACTCTAAAGGCAGACACTGAAGATTCCTGTGCACATCAGCCTCAAAGGCAAAGATTTAAGAAATCTTTCTTGCACATGAAGCACAAGAAAAGAAAGTAGCTTCGGAAGTGTGGGGTAAGAAGAGAAAGAGCAGCAGGGTTTTTTCCTAACAAGACTCCATTACACATTTCTAATTATATTTGCTCAGATATGGTAAAGGTATTTCTATTCAGGTTGGTAATGAAATTAAAAAGGCAGTACACCTTGCAAGAAGTGTTTCCACAGCTATTTCAGTGTTCTTTTACAAGGAGAATTATTAACATTAGTATTATCACATTTTTGAAGGCAGAGGGTGCAGAATCATGAGTTAACTGCTGACAGTAAGGAAACATTGTGCATATTTGCAAAGCTGGTAGCAGTAAAGCAACATTACTTCATGTTTGCAATTGTTAAGAGTTATCCATGATCCTATCAAGGAGGAATGATACATGCCTTTGCCTCTTTATAATCCAGGTAGTTCAAATATTCAATGACAAATGCTGTCATGAGTTATTTACGAGTGGGTCATACAGAATCTCTCTTGCCAAAATTATTCAGCAAATATTATGCAAATAAATTTGAAAAGCATCTGGCTCAGAAGGACCAAGTTTTGTACATGGATGTCATTTTATGTAAATTATCTCATAAACACATCAGTATGTTTCAAAATAAGAAATATCAGTGGACAAACTGTTCTAACTTTACCAGCTGCAGCAGATGGCAGAATGCAGAATGTCTGCAGCCTGCCAGATAGATGACTTCATCTAGAGAGGACAGCCTTGGAAGGCATAGCATAAAGGATGCTGATGACCACTATTTCCACCCACTATTCTTTTCTGTTTAGACATCCAAATAGAACAGATTCAGGTCTCAAACTTGCTGCTAGAAAGTGGGCTTTCAGTTCTATCCTGGCAGCCCAGCAAAGACCAGACACAGGAACAGATAAATGCCTCAGCATAGAGGTATAGCTATTTTCATCAGCTACTCTCATGAGCATCTTTGGAGTGGTGGGAAAGGAAACAACACTGAGGTATAAGTCTACTCAAACCTGCCATGAGAATTAAAATTCCCCAATTTAAAACCTCCAGTTCAATTCCTACTAGCATCAACTCTTTCATACTGTAATTCAGGCTTGTGCTGGACCTCGCTATTAGAAAAAGCATACAGAGATCTTTTTTCATACATCTTACAATAAGCATTTTGAGAAACATGTACTGAGTGTTCCCACTCAGGACCTGCTTGAGGGTACATACAGAGAGCAGGGGCTACAAGGCTAGGTTGGCTGAGGTGGTGGTGAGGAATGGGAGAAAACATGGCCAAGTATGCTGGATAAATTTTGCAGCCTTTTGGAAGTTATCCTTTTCATCTCACAGCAAAGACACTGTTAATGGAGGAGCTCTGGAGGACAAAGAGGAAAGATGAGTAACAACCTCCTCTCAGACCTCTTGGAGGGCAAAAATACTTCAAACTTCAAACTATGATGAAGTCAACAGGCTCCAACCAGCCCTTAAAAAATGACTTTATATTGAGTCAGAAAATGTGTAGATAGGGCCTGAAAGTTCTGCTCTTTTTATTTTTTATGTCAATGCAATTTCATGCTCACATGCACTCAAATTATGTATGGACTCAGATTATAAGTAGTGTCTAGCACAGCATTGCCACATCCAAAAAAGCTGACAGACTTAGAAACTGACTGCAAGGATGCTCATCTTTCTTTTCACTGTAACTCAGTATGTTGCAGTACTGATTGCAAAGGATAGAGCTGATAATGTAAAGACAAGGAAAACTCAGCTGGCAAAAAGCTCTAGCATCCGAGTACTTACCTTCCAGTAGAGTTTTACAATTTATATCCCACACAAATGCTGCCAACAGCTCCAAAGGGGATTAGGTAAGAAGGAATTTTTACAAGGATTTCCTGTACTTTGAAGCTACCACAACTATCATATGCTACTTCTTAAATCCTGCTTTCTGAGA
>VWYK01075902.1:15425-40749 GCA_013399775.1 Semnornis frantzii
CTGTCTGGGCTGCACTCACACTGCAGACTCATGTTGAGCTTTTCATCACTCCAGACCCCCAGGTTCTTTTCCTCGGGGGTACCTAGCCCAAGAAAATGTCTGCTCCCTCTTCTCTCACCCTTCTCTTTCCTCCAGCATTGTTTTCAAGGGAAAGAAAATGTATTTTCCCAAAGTCTTTCAATGATTCCTTGTTTGAGATGGGGAATTATGCTCTGAAAGAAAGCCTGAGGGGTGATGCACTTCCCAGGGCACTGCTGCAGAAAACACCATGCAATTCCCTGGAATACTAAATTATGAGTATAACACTTGTAAAAGCCATAAAGGTACACTCATTTAATTTAGACTTCAGGAAGCTATTGCATTTTTTACTATTAAATATTAATCCTCTTTAAAAGAGTACTTTTGAGCTGTTTTGAGAACACAACTGGTACTCGAATGTCATCTAATTAATTAAGACTTTCATACACATATGTATTAACAGTCTCCTATTATTGCTGAGGACATTTCACTGGTATTTAAATATGTCGAACCAAACATGATTTGCATGTAAATGGCAGTGATCAGTAAAGCTTCCTGGAAAGGCAGGGCTGGTAGATGAAGCCTGACTTTACCAGCCTGACTTTGCCTGCCTGACCTAGATGTCCCGACAGTATGCCAAGGCAGCTCAGCCAGGGTTGCACTCCACAAATTGAGAAATGGCAAGGGAACGGCAGAGCTTCTCCCCAAACCCAGTAAGGACAGGGTACTTGGTCACTTTGTCAGTTGGTGACGTTCACAACACCACCTCCCCTATCTACTGAGTTGTCCTTTCTCACACATCTTGATTCTTTTGATGTATTTTTGTAATTGGAGATGCTAACAGGACCCTTGTAATATCCAGAGCTGCAGATACGGAGGCAGAGATGGTAGGAGGTGAAGACAGAGGCCACTGCTTTGCCTTCTGACACCAGCTCCCACATGGCTGAGGTGGGCACCTTGGGAAGGCTCTGCTGCATCCTAATCTTCTTATGGCCACAAAGATATGTTAGACAGCTGGCAAGAAAAAGGGTTCAGGAAGGAGAAGGTTGGATGCAAGGTTTTAACCACAAGAGATACATCAGTGGGATATGCTCTCTTTTAAGAACTACCTCAGTTATTTCCATTTCCAGGATGGCTTCCCAGCACTTACGCATTACTCTTCTACTTCTCTAATAAGGTTCACATTGATTTTTTCCCTTACTCTCTGCTGACTGTACAGTCTGAAACATCAAAGACCTTAAAGTCAAGGTCAACTTTTTATTCCCTGAGTAAACAAGCTGGAGAGAAGGGGAGAGAGGGAGCAAGTACTTATGCTGAAAGATACACTCAGAAAGCTATGAAACAAATACATTCCTTCTAAAAAAACTCTCCAAGGAATTAGACACACAGCAGATTAACTCTTTCAATCTGCAAATTCTGCATTAAATAAAATCTTTATTCCTGAGGAATGGCTGTGAAGAGGAGGCCACTGCACAGGTGACCAAACCAAAGCCATTCTGTAATGTTTAAAGTCGAACATGAAGTTAAATGTAGTAAATGTAGTCGAGGTACAAGAAGCATTAGAAATTATTTTCATTTTGCTGGCCAAGCAGCTTATATTTTGCCCATGCACTGGATACTTTTATTTCTCATCATTGTAGCTAAGCATCGATCCCATTACTTCTAATTCCTGGTGGTATTTTTGGCCACTTAAGGACTCCATATATTATGTTTGCCCAATTTTAATTAGAAGCAAAGTTATGCAGCAAATGACTGGCTGCTCATCTGCGATTCATGGGCTCTCTTGAGCCTGCAAATTTGGCTGGAAACTTGGTAAGACATTGTTTTGGCTACAGATTTTGGATGTTTCTCACACGCTTTGAGCTGAAATACAAGTTCAGGTGTTCTGGGGCTTCTGCTTTGGGTTTATTCCAGACAGAGAAAGGGGTCAGTATGAAAATAATTATACAGCAAGGTGGAGATAGAGAAACTGCCATGCTGGATCACAGGATCGCAGGATCTCAGGGGTTAGAAGGGACCCAAAGAGATCATCGAGTCCAATCCCCCTGCCAGAGCAGGACCAGACAATCTAGCTCTGGTCACAAAGTAACACATCCAGACAAGCCTTGAAATGCTCCAGAGGAGGAGGTTCTGCAACCTCTCTGGGCAGCCTGCTCCACTGCTCTGCGACCCTTGCACTAAAGAAGTTCCCCTTCATAGAAGCATAGAATCATAGAATGGTAAGGTTGGAAGGCACCTCAAGGATCATCTAGTTCCAACCCCCTGCCATAGGCAGGGACACCTCCCACTAGNCTTCAGATCCTGGAAGGCTACTCTAAGGTGTCCTGGAAGCCTTCTCTTCTCCAGGCTGCAGAGCCCCAACTTTCTCACCCTGTCCTCATAGCAGAGCTGCTGCAACCCTCTCAGCATCTTGGTGGCATCCTCTGGACCCACTCCAACACTTCCATGTCCTTCCTGTGCTGGGGGCTCCAGAACTGCACACAGTCCAGCACTTTCATGTCCTTCCTGTGCTGGGGGCTCCAGAACTGCACACAGTACTCCAGATGGGGTCTGAGGAGAGCAGAGCAAAGGGGCAGAATCCCCTCCCTTGCCCATCCCAGGACTCGGTTGCTGTCTGGGCTGCACTCACGCTGCAGGCCCATGTTGAGCTTTTCATCAACCCAGCTTCCATCCATTGCTCCTCGTCAGACCTGAGACCCATCCAAACCCAATGCCAGCACTGAAAGTAGCCACTTTACATGGCTCAAACAATGCTGCACAAGTACAGGTAGACACAACCCTGGTGAAACACAGCCCTATCTGTCTCAGACAAGGATTCCTTCAATGCCCAAAGTCTCATGCTTTATGCTCTTTCTGATATTTTTCATTGAAATAAGCTAATGCATATATGGCAATAATTGCAACCTGATATTCTACCTCTTTTCAAGCCTTTAGGAAACAGAGGGCCTCAGCTGGAGCTAGTACTGTGGTCTGGGGACAAAACAAATTATCTTATGCTATTCGGTTCACCTATTTTCAATGCTAATATAATTAAATGAGATAAAGTCTGCAGGGAGAGGTAATACCTTTTATTAGAACAAACTGATAGTTTAGGGGAAGAAAAGCAGATCCGTTTTCAGGCACACAACCCCCTTTTCAGGCTTGTATGCCAAAAAAGCCTCGTCAGTGTATCAGCTGGTCCAACAAATTATATTACTTCTTTGTATAAATACTGCATCAGTGATATCCTTAGCTGATAATGGCTACAATAACACCACTAATATAATTAAAAGCAGTTGAGCATGACTGAATGGTGTTTCATATCAGAGCTGGACATGAAGTTTCCCAAGAATAACAGGGTGGAGCTAGGTTGCAGACACGAAAATATTTCTACTTTCCCCCCCCCCCCTTAACTTTCTAATCCTGATCTAACTTACACCAGTATAAATGGGGTGAATACTGGTAGAACCCCCTTTGGATTTTGCATGTATTTTCAAAGGAACCTTACCACCTTGTAAAATGTATTTCTAATGCAGAGGATAAAAGTAGGTCATCCATTTTCTCCAACATCCTGCTATCTCAGTAACATTAACCAAAAGGAACAGAGTGTGCACATTTTATCTGGCATCACTGTCACTGTACTCCATCAAATTATGACCCTTTACTCTCACCACTGGAGTGATTCCCAGGAAAAGGCAATAAGGCAAATGATGCACAGATAGGGGGGGAAATAAATAAATAAATAAATAAAGGAAACCTCCTAAGGTGGAAAATGTCTTGACAATGAGCCAGCTTAGCTTTCCCTGGTGCTGTTTACAGTCCTGGAGCCCCGGCATAGGAAGGACATGAAACTGTTGGAGCAGGTCCAGAGGAGGCCACCAAGATGCTGAGAGGGTTGCAGCAGCTCTGCTGTGAGGACAGGCTGAGAGAGTTGGGACTCTGCAGCCTGGAGAAGAGAAGGCTTCCAGGACACCTTAGAGTAGCCTTCCAGTATCTGAAGGGGCCTACAGGAAGGCTGGGGAGGGACTATTGACAAGGTCTTGTAATGACAGGACAAGGGGCAATGGGTTTGAACTGGCNGTTTTTAAAGCACATTTCCCCAAGACGCCTCATATGCAGACACAAAGAGAAACAATTTGTGCACTGCAGTAAGTCTTAAAAGCAGCAAATCAAGGCTTAAAATAAAGGAGCCAAGACAGGCAAGATAAGTAGGGAATGATTAAATCAAGTAATTTGAAACATTTAGATACAAGAGTTTGTTCTCTGGGTAAGAGCAAAACATGTCTTCAAAGAAGGAGAATATTATCATAGAATCATAGAATGGTTTAGGTTGGAAGGGACCTCAAATATCATCTACTTCCAACCCCCTGCCATAGACAGGGACACCTCCCACTAGAACAGGTGCTTTTACACACAGGATTAGGTGGAGTGTGGAAAAAACAATCTTCTGGTGAGGGAAGCAGGAGAGAGTAAGATGTGTAAGGAATGGGCTGGAGAATCAGGAAAGCTGGGAAATGAAGCAGGGATAGAGCTGAGACCTCATCTGCTGGCAAGCATCTGGGTGATTCTGGGCGACAACCAGCACCAGACTCTGCTCCCCAGGGCCCATTGGTGTGCTGCAGGTTGAAAACACAACTAATGCAGGTGTTCCATGCAACACTTCGGTTTCCTCTTTTGTTTTTTAAAATTTTTTTTCCCCTTTTTTTTTTTTTTTTTAGGCAGTATTTCCAAGCCTGCACTTTTCAGTCACCAAACAAAACTGCAAGCTTGATCAGTCTGGGAGAGAGTCTGCTGCTGACATGCTCAGAAATCCTTCAAAATGCCCTAAATAAGCACTGCCAATGTTTATTTCTAAACATCAGAGAACCAGAGAACTGGAGTAGCACTTTGACTGTTTTGATTTGGAAACATTTGTGCAGATTCAACACTTGTCTGCAGCACCCTTCTGGGATGAAACCACATAGGTATAGCAAGTGCCAAAAGTGCAGAGAGAGAATTTGGAGGGGAAATTCCAAAACTCGGTGTAATTTTGAAGAAATGCCATTTAAAAGAAGCCTGATAGGGTAGAAAAGTTGTTATTTCAGATAGGTCACTCCCTTCATAGACGTAACTCTTTTAGAAGCCTCGTGTGGTCGTTCTTAATAAAAATCCATCAGAGTCACATTTATAGAATCACAGAATTGTCAAGGCTGGAAAGGACCTCAAGAATCATCTAGTTCCAACCCCCCTGCCATGGGCAGGGTCACCTCACACTACATCACGTTGCTCAGAGCTCCATCCAGCCTGGCCTTAAAGACTCCAGAGATGGAGCTTCCACCACCTTCCTGTTTTAGCTGTTACTTACTAAATGACACAGAAGTTATTTTAAATGATTGTTTATACACATATATATTCATATTTAATTATATTTACTCCATGTATTTAATACCTACCTTTATGTTGAAGAGAGACATATAGACCCAGGTTGCTGCTGATCTCTACTTCTTATTATAACACCAAATATAAAAGCAGATTTTGATGGAAGGCCTAGCACTGAAGTTCTTGATACAAATCTAGAAAGCTCAGAAATAACAATCATAGCTGTTAATGTCATGATGATTGTGTTATTAACTATTATTTCTCATTGCTACTGTTACTCATAATTATTAATGTGGCAAGAAGTGTTTAGGTCAGCACTAGTATATCCAGGGTAGGCTGACAGGTGGTTTTCTGCCTGTTCTTAAAGACTTCACTCTGCTATAAGCAGCTTTTCCAGGTTTTCCATCTCTGCATAGCTCTGCAAGGGTGATTTACCCATGCCATGCACTAAACCCTGCTCCCACTCACCCTGGCTCAGCTCCATCAGGCTGACCCCACGGCAGCACATGCAACTAGGGTTTAGTATCTCAACGCTACAGATTAGCAGCAGGAGAAATGTTGGGAGACTTGCTTGACATTTTCTGCCTCTCTTTAAAAATCTGTCTATTATCCTCAAGTGGATGATCCTGAGACCAATGTAGGTAGGAGCAAGTGAAAAATCCAACAAATCTAATCAAAACCTCCCACTCCTCATTAACATCCCTGGCTAGGAGGAGATGTTCATGAAAGAACAGCAAATACCCGTAGAGGGATTTGTGACTATGTATTTACAAACATAGCATTGCAAGGTTCTGATGATTTTGTGTATTTATCAGTGCATGACATTCTCCACGTGCATCCTGACTCAGCCACGAGCAGCAGCAGCACTGCCATGTTCATATCTTCTGCATCTATTTCCCCATCTCTTGCAGGAGCCTGGATGAAACTCATTTCTTGATGCTGTCATCACAGCAGAAAAACCCAAACTCACCATTTTCCCCTGGAACATAATTCAATAGGACATTATTTTATATAAAAAAAAATAACCCCATGACTGGTATATTTTTGTTTCACACGAAAAAGGCTGGAATTCAATAATGCAGACATGGCCTCATGGGAACGAAATCTCTGCCTATATTTGGCCACACAAATTTAATTTTTGTTAACTCTAAACTGGAAGAAGAGTACAATATATTTAACAGGAGAGCCTGGCAGAACTGGCTGCACTGGAGACTACAGTATGATTGCCCTGGGCTGAGAATAATAATGAAACTGGAAATTATTTCTGAATTGTGGTGTCCTGAAGAAAGTTTTTTTTCAAAAGTGGCTGTGCGTGCTCTGGGTAACCATAGCTGGCCACTGAGCCCTGTGCTGCAAAGATGTCGCTAAAAGTCCATCCTTGCCTGAGACTGTTATAGGATACAGAGTGGTAGGAGGGAAAGGGAAAAAACTAAACCAGAAGCAATTTGCTCCAGCAATGCACTGGGAATGAACCAGAAGTTGCTATCTGCAGTACTGGGCAGGCAGATGAAATCACAGAATGGTAAGGTTGGAAGGGACCTCAAAGATCGTCTACTTCCACCCCCCTGCCATAGGCAGGGACACCTCCCACTAGTACAGGCCACTCAAGGCCTCCTCCAACCTGGCCTTGAACACCTCTGCGGGGGAGGAGCCACAACCTCCCTGGGCAACCTGTGCCAGTGTCTCACCACCCTCACTGCAAACAACTTCCTCCTAACATCCAGTCTAAATCTCCCCTCTAACAGTTTAAGCCTATCATCCCTCATCCTGTCATTACAAGACCTTGTCAATAGTCCTTCCCCAGCCTTGTTGTAGCCCCCTTCCGATCCTGGAAGGCTACTCTAAGGGGTCCTGGAAGCCTTCTCTTCTCCAGGCTGCAGAACCCCAACTCTCTCAGCCTGTCCTCACAGCAGAGCTGCTGCAGCCCTCTCAGCATCTTTGTAACCTCCTCTGGACCTGCTCCAACATTTCCATGTCCTTCCTGTGCTGGGGGCTCCAGAACTGCACACAGTACTCCAGATGGGGTCTGACACACAGACTGAAATCCTGGCTCCTCTGCATTATACAGGAGGTGTTCCCACTGATGCTCAGACACTGCTGTAGCAGAGGTGTGTGAGTATCACAGGCAACTCATGGTCTTTTCCCACATACAGGTGAACTATCCTGTCCATGAGTGTATTAAATCTCAAGTCTTCTGTTTATGGACCATGTGTAAGGATAACCCCAAGGGCTTGGGTGGCTTCAAGCATTCAGGGAGATGCAGCATCCCACCTTGAGATACCTGCATGGTCCTTCAGTGCAACGGTGCAGGGCACCAGGGCTCACTCTGAATCATTCTGGACACAAGAATATGCCTGATGGCTTCCCTGTTCTGCATCACGTGCTTCTGGGGATCATGATGAGCTTAAACATCAGCAAGCTATTTGTTTGAGAGCAACAGAGCTGGAGCAGCAAACCAAGCAGGCCATAAGCAGAGCGACTGTTTGATCGAAGCTATTTTTGGAATCAAAGCTCACAGGTGGGAAGGCAAGCAGAGAACAGATAAGTTAGCCCTTAAAAAGCATTGCTGAGCTCTATCAGCCATTTCAGGCAGTGAGAAACAGAGGACAGGACAAATCCCTCTTTGTTCTTCTGCTCTCTGGTTGGGCGCGATGGGGAGATAAGAGGCAAGCCGGGGTTGGTTCCGCTGGCAAAACATGGAGTTATTCAGTAACCCTCCTGCCCAAATGAGGTTCTGATAACTGCAGGCTGCCTGGCAGGGGGCAAGCCTAGGTGCAGTGAGGCCCAAGTGCAGCCACGGGATGGGTGGGCTTGTCCACATCCTGTGCTGGGGTCACTGAGTCGCCTGTGGTCACGCATACCTGGGATGCCAGCGTGCTTCTGAACGTGGGCAGAACTCCATTTTTAGCAGCCCCCTTCTCGCATGGCGAGACCAGGGATGCAGACTAACGGCGGTGATGTGTGGCTGGATGAAGGCGTCGTGTTCTTTTAGCAGCTGGAGATGTGACATGAGTGCTAAGAGTGAGAAAGGTAGATGAATATGGATTTTTCTGTTTGCTTGTCAAATCCAAAAGCCAAGCATTTTCCTCAACAGGAAAAGAAATGCTCTTTTTTAAAATTATTATATATAATGCTGGTTAAAAAAAATAAAAATCTTTTTCCTAAAATTTAGGTCAGTTTTTAAACAAAAAAACCCTTGTTTCAAAACAAAAAGTCAAAATATTTTGTTCCAATGATGTTGAAGCAAAATGTCTCCCTGTCTCCAAACCACTTCTTTTGACACTTCGAAATGAAACATTTGTACACTTTCTAATTTTTTTTCACCAATACCGTTGGTTCCTGCATTTTTTTTTCAGTGAACTAATCCATTTGAAAAATGTCACTCAGCTCTAAAAATTACCATGCATATAGAGCTACCTCTGTTAGTACATTATGTCTCATGCGAGCGTGCCAAACGTGAATTCCTCACCAGGGAGCTGGTTGGACTTCAAAGCTGACCGATAAAACCTGAGGAGGCATAATGCCAATTAAGTGGGTCACAATGCTGGTGAACTTTCCTTCAACTTGCACCATGGTCCCACTCTGCAGGTCAGTGCTGTGAGCCAGGATCAGGTGGGTCACCTCACTGTCTTTGAGGAGAACATAAGTGGAAAGTCAAACCATAGTTCATGCCCCCATGCACATGTTCAGATTAATGCTTTAATGCTTGTTAAACCAGCCTGTCTAAATCAGGGCTTCGTGAGAAATGCACTCCGTGGATCACCTTAAAGACCCTGTTGAACTTCAGGTCTCCTGCAGGTATCTCAGGAAGCTCTTTGCTGGGATCTTGTAGGTAGGTTGTTGAGACGTAGCTGTAAAATCATGCATGCACATGAAAATCTGGCAGTCCTCCAGAAGCAGAAGAGTGATGATCAAGGGCACAATGTCCACCTGGAGACCAATGCCAAGTGGCATCTCTCAGATGTCAGTGCTGGCACTAGTGCTGGTTAACATCTTTGTCAGTGCCATGGACAGAGGAATCAGTGCAGCCTCAGCAAGTGTGCAGATGGCACCAAGCTGTGTGGCACAGTCAACTTGCTAGAGGGCAGGGATCCATCCAGAGGGACCTGGACAGGCTGCAGAGGTGGGCCCAGGCCATCCTCATGACATTCAACAAGGCCAAGTATAAGGTCCTGCACCTGGGTAGGCACAATCCCAAGCACAACTCCAGGCTGGGTGTGGAATGGCTGAGAGCAGCCCTGAGGAAAAGGCCCTGGGGGNGGGTCCAGAGAAGGCTACAAAGATGCTGAGAGGGCTGCAGCAGCTCTGTTGTGAGGACAGGCTGAGAGAGCTGGGGCTGTGCAGCCTGGAGAAGAGAAGGCTTCCAGGAGACCTTAGAGTAGCCTTCCAGTATCTGAAGGGGGCTACAGAAAGGCTGGAGAGGAATTATTGACAAGGTCTTGTAATGACAGGACAAGGGGCAATGGGTTTGAACTGTCAGAGGGGAGATTGAAACTGGATGTTAGGAGAAAGTGTTTTGCAGTGAGGGTGGTGAGACACTGGCACAGGTTGCCCAGGGAGGTTGTGGTTGCTCCCTCCCTGGAGGTGTTGAAGGCCAGGTTGGAGGAGGCCTTGAGTGCCCTGTACTAGTTGGAGGTGTCCCTGCCTATGGCAGGGAGATGGAACTAGATGATCCTTGAGGTGCCTTCCAACCTTACCATTCTATGATTCTATGATGGGGTTTTGGAGAGTGGCAGCCAGAGAGATATCAAGCACTCCTCAGCAATGCACCCCAATGTATTCTTCTGAGGCTGCTGTGGGCACACACCAGAGTTTCATTAGCTCATGCTGATTTACATATAAATCCCTCTGTGTCACTAATCACTCCATTCAGGGATGGAATGTCCATGGTGCCAAAAATACACCCAGTTAGTCAGAAGGTTTGTAAGTATTTTGAGACATTGGAGGTCATAAGTCAGTTTGCCAGCATTATCTTGATTATTCTATGGAAGTCTTCTTGCAGAAATAGTCTCTGAAAATGCAAGTCTAGCAAAACTTGGAGCTGAAATCATTGGGAAACATTAAACGTAGTCACCGAGCTAAATCCACATGAGGGCAGTTACTGTGTAATGGGTAGATACTCTTAACTACCATTTATATTTTGGTGCTTACTCACATCCAGGAGCAATAACACAGGGGAAAGGTTAGAATAAAAAATAGTAACTCCCTAAAATCATAATGTAGAATTTTAGTTTTTATATTCAGGTCTACTAGCTGCACAGGGACATTTAGAGGTGGGGTTCTTTTAAACACATCACACATGAAAGCAGTCTGCAGGGGTTTCTGGTGTCCCAGGGCATATGGAATGATTTTTGAGGGATATCCAATTCTCAAGGGTGTTTATGGTCAGGGATGCAGGAAAAACCTGGGCTGGGAGCAGACCTTCCTTGTGCTCTCTGTGCAATGTGACTCCTGTCTGTGAAAGGCACCAAAAAGATTCACCAGTGCTCCTTATCTACCCCACACACACACACATACCCCATTTGTACACCCTTGTCTCAGTTGTGCTCCATTACAGTGATTTATGTGCTGCCTGTCATCCTGAACACTAGGAGAACACAAGAGAAGGAAGAGCAATGCACAAATAATAATCAGCAGAAATAACACAGAAATGAGTCCACAAATGCTACCTCCAAGCAGGCAGCAGTATTAAGATCCCAATGAAAGGAAGTCGTGGGGGGATTCTCAGGTCTCCAGGAGAAGGGCAGAAGAGACATTGGTAATGGGTTGAATCCCATTGAAGAGTGATCCAGCACTATGATCTTTGAAGGACATGGGCAACACCAGAACATTGTGGCTGTGGACAAGGAAGAAGGAATTTGATATTGGGGAAGATCAGAAGGAGAGCTCCTTTCTAGGAGAAACCCTGGAAGATAAGTGACAGTGGAGAGGAAGGATGCATTTATGCTGCAGTACTGAATATGGTGGGAGACTTGCATCCCCCTGCCCAACCAGGCAGGTAGAGCAGGTGTTGTGTGTGCCACAAAGCCGCTGAGGCAACAAAATAGCCTTCCTTTTTCCCTATGTGACCATGCATCTGACTGCTGTTTTGACACCTCAGGGCTCTTTGTCATGGTCAAAGTACAGCAGCACACCAGAGCCTTTGCCGGGGCTGCAGGGATGTGACATGCTCAGGTACGTGACAGTCGTGCATGGAGACAGATGGGCTCAGGAAAGAGTGTGGGGGTGGAAACAGCATCAGAGCTGCACCACCGTCCTCATCCACACAGACAGTGACATCTGCACAGCTTGTGTCACTGTTCCACTGGCAAGCAGCAGCAGTGTGCCAGCCCCCAGGCCACGGCACCCACCCAGCAGCAGCAGCAGCAGCCACAGGCTCTGTGTGACCGAACATGGACCTCTTCCTCAGCACTCAGCATCCCTACATTACTCAAAGAAAAAAAGGAAACGCAGGACCCTTTTAGAGATTAGTGGATGGTAAATTATTCCCTTCGTTTGTTATCCGTGATGAATAATGAATTATTCTCATAACATTTACTATGCTGTTCATTTATTATACAGGACAGGGGAATGTTTAGAAGCTAATTATTGATGGGCAGGTTCTGCACTTGCAAAGTACGTGACTTTCACGTATTTGTTACATCAGTGCTTTGAGTGTGGGGAGGGCTGGCTGTTCTGGCACATTTCTGTCCCTCCAAAAGCCAGGCTTGCTGCTCACCCACAGGCAAGAACATGTTTTCCTTGCCATCAGCAGCTGAGCTGCTCTGCCCCTCTGCAGGACAAATCCCTGGAGCAGGTCTGGAAAATAAATCGTCCCTTCTTCTTACACACAGCAGTAAGAAGAAGCAGTGTTTCACTGACCAGTGGGGCAGAAGTCCACACCATACATCACTGTACATCTCCCATCACTCTTCAAGAGGCTTCCACTGCTGCCAAGACCTCAGCAACCAGAGCCCAGGAGAAATCCTCCACTTCACTGCCATGTCAGCAATGAGTCAGGGTCTGGGAATATCCATCACCTGGCAAATGCCCAGAGCAGCAAGCCATGGCAGGGCTGCAGCACCAGAGGAGCTAGAGAGTGAAGTCATGGGGAGCCAGGAGGTGATGGCCTTCTGAACAGGGAGAGCATGGGGAGGTTGTTTGTTATTCTTGTCTTGTATTAGGAGACTAAGTGAGTCGTATCCTTAGCAATGGTCTACCAGTAGCTGTAAATTCTCAGTTGTCAAAACTAACTGTGCTGTGCTGCTGCTTTCCAACAGATTCATCCTGGCCATTTACAGTCGATCAAACATTTATCAATTACTTTAAAAAAAAAAACCATTTTAAGGAGACTTGGACTTCCTGCCCAACTCTGCTCCCCTGGGTGCATGTCACAGTGCCCTGCCTGCCCACTGTGGCCAGCTGTGTCCATGTCCTCCCCACGCACCTTGTCCTGCATTTCCCTGAGTGTTCTGCTAGAAGGCAAGTTGTGAGAAAGGTTGCTGTGTGCCTGTAGATCAACCCTGTTTGTTGCTCCCAGCTTGGAAAGGAGCACCATAGACCCAACTCAGGCTGTCTCTGTCCAATGAACCTCTCTCATCTGAGTCCTATGTGATAGCTTGTGGGTCCGGCCCACAGCTGGTGAGAGCTGTCAGGGATACCATTGACCTTGATGGTGTAATTTACACTTACAGTAGGAGATGAGTTAGTTCTGTGCTTTCTAATATCCTTCTTATCTACATTATGTGCCTAATATCAGTGTTCTCTTGTGGCCTCCAGTGATACCCTTACATATCGCTAGATAACTGTTACCAGAGCTAAGCCAATGAGTGGTTTATAAACCCATGGGGAGAGATAGTTCAATGCCATGTTTCTGAATAATTGATTATCACACACTTTAGTATAAAACTGATCTTCAGTGATACCCTTTTGGCTGTGCCTCATCATCCCTTTTTGTTCTGTTTTGATTCCCCAGAAGAAATCTCTCTCCACCAGCTACCTCTGTAACCTGGTAAGCACATTGTGAGCTGCCAGTAAATGATCTTTTATTTTATTTTTCATCCTTGTAGCGGTAAATTATTTTGTCAGCGCAGAGACGATGCAGGTGACTAACCTCATAAAATGTAGTAAATGATTAATAAATCTCAAATAACAATAGCTCCATGGGCAGATCATAACTTGCCACTCTTGAGAGGACCGCCTGCCTTTACAGGACGCCGACTGATTGCTCTGTGGGGGAAGAGTCTTTTAGCCGTGAGTCAACAGAGAAATGCCAACCTAGACAGCTCACGAGCATTGATAAGAAGCACATCAGACCTTGATTTTCAGCCACAAGGAACACACGCTGTGCTGGGTGGTTTCAGCAGGAGCTGGGGTCTCACAGGCAGGCACTGTACTGCAGTCCCACCCAGAGCTGGAACGCTGACCTGCTGAGAACATGGCCCCTGAGAAGCACATGCTGCAGCATCTGGGCAAGATGATGTGTCTGAACCTAGGGGGACAGGCACACATGTGGGTGCTGGAGGGATGTTTTGCTAAACCACAGCCTTGATCCCAGAGACCCAAAACAAGTAACTGCTCCTGAAAATCCCCAGCTTTGTTTTTTTGTCTTTTTAAACAGGGAGAACTACTCTTGCTAGGGTTAAAATAGCTACTGTGGGTGGAAGGGCTGCTAGACTGAAGCACGATCTCAGCAGATTTCAGAGGAAATGAGGTTTTAACATGCAGTGACAAAAGCAATCCCCTTCCATTTCTGCAGCAGAATGACTGCCTGATGGACACTTGACTGCTAAACAGAAGACACCAGCATTTCGAAATGCCTTGCCTGCATCTTTGCCTGCCCTTCCTAGTGGGAAGCTGCCTGGAAGCTGGACCACAGGCCAGTAGGACTGAGAAAGGTGAGCACATGAAGATGCTCAGGAATTCTGGCCATATTTAGTTTCATAGGACCTACAAAATCCCATACTACACAGTCTGTACTTCAGTTGCAGCACCACATTGGTTTGGCATTTACCTCTCTAGGCATAGTAGCCTTGCAGGACATCCCCAGGGAAAGAAAAAAAAAAAAAAAAAAAAAAAAAAACCTTTCTTGAAGCCAGTGTTTATTCCCTGAAGGCACCATATGGGACAGAAACCTCAGAGAAAGGGAAACAAACTGTACTTTTCCATGTGACTCGAACTATTAATATTCCAGTATTGGCCAAGCACTTGTAGAGCTGTAATGAGAACATCCTCTTATGTGCTGTTTCCAGAATTTATGCACAACAAGCAATACATAAATATCAATTAATGAAGCAACTATAGAAAAAATTAATTAAAACATGAGAGGATGGAAGCCTCTATTCAGCCCCCTAAAAAAGGAAAGGCATGTTCACAAACCCCTCCCTCCTGCTCAGAAGAAAGCTCTCAACTCCAGAGGAAGGAAACCATTAATTTTTTTCTTTTTAATTGTGCAATACTTTTAAATTCATTTCCATGCAGCACCACAGACAGCAAATGGGGGAGGGAAAATCAAATACTTTACAATTAAATTAGTCCTTGGGAGCCATCTCTTGCTTGTTGGTTACAGCCCAAATTCCCTATGTCCTGTAAGTTACCTGTGATGGTAGCTATGTAGATAGTCAAGGGCAACCTGTCCGTAGTCCTCCATGAGGTCCATAGTGCCAGAGTTTTACTAGTGACACCTAAACCAGTAAATCCATAGCTATAACCTCTAAATCATTAGATTAAATTAACATTAGATTAAATTAGCATTCAAAACACTGGAAGAAGACAACTGAAAGTGGAACCCAGACGTGTGGAGACACTGCTTTTTGTTCCCTGGTGCTTCAACCACAACATGGACACAGTTTGCTAACAGAACGTGGCGAGTTGAACTCACCCTACCTCAAATTCAACCATGGGAGCCTCTCCTTCAATCATCTCAAGATGTAGCTTATCCTGCTGGAAGGCAGTGAGGAACAAAGCAGGGAAATGGTCAAGGAGCATCCTGCATCCCAGCGAGGTAGAAAGCCATGGACAATGCTTGACAGCCAGCATGGCCAGGCTGGAACTCCTCCTGCAATCTGCTCTCTACAACTCAGATGACCTCTACAATTGTATTTTCCTTTTCTCTGTGTGTCACAAGGGTCATCCCTGTGGATGCCTGACCCCTTCTTGTGCCAAGGAGCCTCCAGCAAAAGTCATAGCCAGGCACCAGACTCGAAGATCATGGACTGCAAACTGCAAAACACTCTGATCCTGATTTAAATCAGGCTTCTCCAGCTGAGAGCCAGGGATGCCTGATTACTTTCAGTAGAGGAAAAAAAATAATCCATGTAATTGCCTTTTACTGAAACCCAACTGCAAAACAGGGCAATTCAGACATGCCTTTCCAAGAAGAACATGAAACCTGAGCCCACAGAGAGTATGAGCACATAACTCCAGGATAAATACAAGCCATGCTGTCTTCGGCATGATTGCACACATCTAAATGAGTAATATACTAGATCTTGGGGGCTCACTGTACTCTGAGTGACCCATTTAGTGGAAAAGCTCTCCAGTGCCTCCCAAACATGCCCTCACCTCCCCATGGTGACCATTACAGCAGTGTTTGCTGTACACTACAGTGGCCTACAGAACTACTGGTTCATGGACACATGGCTTATCTGTTACATTAGAGAAACATCAGTGCTACCATGACGCACTTACTGCCTTTTATCTGAGAGACTGAAAGGGTTGGACCTTCATTAACATTAGCAATCATCATAATAACATTTTATTTCACTAGCACCCAGTGATGAGGTTTCTGAGTGTTTTCCTTCAGACAGCAGCACCCTACTGACTCTCTGAGTGGCTGGAGGTTTGCCCAGCTCAGCATCTGTCTGAGCCAGCACTTCAGGAACTGATCAACACTGCTTTCATCCCAGGAGTTCAAGGTGCTTAGCAGATGAATGAACTTCATTTGACCTACAAAATACAGTACATTTCACAGCATCTACCTCCCAAGGTTGGTGAATGGACTAAAAATCACAGTGCATGTGAGCCTGTGTGATAGGAAACTGCTGCCGAAGGCATCAACCTCTGCACCATGCCTTGTCCCCAGCCACAGCCTCCTGCCTAGCCCAGTCAAAGGCCACCACTGCCTTTCATTCACTTTCTCTCCTTGGCTAGGTGCCACTCTCTGGGATTATTATGCCTCCTGCATTTATTTATTCCACATCAAAATATTACCCATTAACTGCAATGGGTAAAAATAATGGTATTTTTCATGTGCCTGATGTTTACTTCTCCAAGCTCTTTACAAACAGTGTGAAATCAGTTCTCACAGTGAGCTGAGCAGGTCACTGCCTATATTAATGCATACATAATCCCATGAATGGCTGAGGATTTACAACAGCACAGCCGAGAATTCAGTCAAGACCTGAGGAAGGCAGTGGATAGAGCCAGACCAGAGCGGAGGGTTACCTCAGTCCCCACCTTAAACCCTGCCCTTGGCTTTCTGCAACGTCTAGTTCTGAGGATGTAAACTGTGATGAGAGATCATAGAATCACAGAATCATAGAATGGTAAGGTTGGAAGGTACCTCAAGGATCATCTAGTTCCAACCCCCTGCCACAGGCAGGGACACCTCCCACTAATACAAGTGACTCAAGGCCTCCTCCAACCTGGCCTTCAAACCCTCCACGGAGGCAGCAGTCACAAACTCCCTGGGCAACCTGTGCCAGTGTCTCACCACCCTCACTGCAAACAACTTCCTCCTAACATCCAGTCTAAATCTCCCCTCTGTCAGTTCAAACTCATTGCCCCTTGTCCTGTCATTACAAGACCTTGTCAATAGTCCCTTCCCAGCCTTTCTGTAGCCCCCTTCAGATATTGGAAGGCTACTCTAAGGTCTCCTGGAAGCCTTCTCTTCTCCAGGCTGCAGAGACCCAACTCTTGTAGCCTGTCCTCATAGCAGAGCTGCTGCAGCCCTCTCAGCATCTTGGTGGCCTCCTCTGGACCCATTCCAACACTCCAATGTCCTTCCTGTGCTGGGGGCTCCAGAACTGCACGCAGTACTCCAGGTGGGGGCTGAGGAGAGCAGAGTAAAGGGGCAGAGTCCCCTCCCTTGCCCTGCTGCCCACACTACTCTTGCTGCAGCCCAGCACACAGTTGCTGTGTGGTCTGCACTCACACTGCAGGTTCATGTTGAGCTTTTCATCACTCCGGGCCCACAGATCCTTTTCCTCATGCCTGCTGTCAGCCATTCCCACCTAACAGTGCAGCAGGGTGATCTAACTGTGGTTTTCACATGCCCAGACCATGGTTTTTTTCCCCTTTTTTTGCCGTTTTTTCCCTCTTTCCGTTCCTTTCTGCAGTACTTTTTGCTCTGCTAACAGCAGCTGGTTCATCAATGCACTGCCCGCCGGTGGGTGCAGTGGTGCTTGGGGCTGTGGCCGAGCATCCTTGTGCCAATTTGCCATAGTGAGCACCACTGTGGCTCTACTTGAATCAGGGACCTAAATGCCTTTTGCCGCCTGCAACCTTGCCTGCTGTCAGTTGAGGGGCCCAGATGAAGCAGGTCCATCCCCTCATTCAGCCGAACTTGTTAATTTTTCTCTTTTATAACCTGCGGCATTATCAGCAGCGAATTACTGCTATTGATAACTCATTAGCAAACAAAATGACAGACAATGCCACTGACATCTGTATGAAACTGTGTCTGAGTGGCTCTGGCTCCTGCTTATTGGGCTTTTAGTATTCATTAGGGCTGGCAAACGGCAAGTGTTTAAAATGCTGATCTCCACAGCCGTGTGTTGAACTCTCAATCTGCATTAGCTGAGACAGCGGCTTGCACCAACCCTGTCACCTAACCAACTTGATTTATCAGTTTCCTAAGCTCTGTTTATGAGGCTGTTTTGTTTGTAACAGCTTAGTATTTTTTTCACACTGGAGAATTTATCAACATCTGGTCATCACATTGCGTCGGCTGTCTGGGTGGCCTTGATTGTACTTGTGGCATTGGAGTAGATGTGGGGCAGAGAGTGGCTCTGCCGGGAATCCTGTGACTGCTTTCCAAATAGCAGTTAATTTAAAAGGTGATGCTTCCTCTGGCCATTAGTCTTCATAGAAGGAAAAGCACATTATCGTTTCCTCTCCTGTCCTTTGTCTGGTTGAGAATAAGGCGTGCAAGCAGTAAGAAGGGCAGTCAGAGTGGGAAACTCCCTGCTGTGGGATGCCAGCCAGGTCTGGTGGCAGATTAAAAGACAAAATGGACACTGGTGCTGATAAAAATTATATTTTTGCATGTCACCAGGCACTGAGCACATGGGATATTGTTCTGACGTTGACTGTGTCCTCTGCAGCTGACTTGACTCTCACCAGATAAGATGCTCTGTGCTGTTCTGGTTTCTCTTCTCTGTTAAGGCTGTATCTACATCACATCAAGGATGCACAGAAGTTGTTTCTTAGCACATGTACCTGTGACATTTTCATGTGATGCCTTCACACTGTCCCATGATCACAGGATCACAAGATGTCAGGGGTTGGAGGAGACCCAAAGAGATCATCGAGTCCAGAGCAGGACCATACAATCTAGCTCAGGTCACACAGGAACACATCCAGACAGGCCTTGAAAGTCTCCAGAGAAGGAAACTCCACAGCCTCTCTGGAGAGCCTGTTCTAGTGCTCTGTGACCCTTACAGTAAAGAAATTCCCCCTCATGTTGAGGTGGAACCTCCTGTCCTGAAGCTTGCATCCATTGCTCCTTGTTCTATCACAGGGAGCAAGTGAGCAGAGCCTATCCCCCCACTCCTGAACCCCAGCCCTCAGATAGTTCTAAGCATTTATTAAATCCCCTCTCAGTCTTCTCTTCTCCAGACTAAAAAGTCCCAGGTCCCTCAAACTCTCCTCACCAGGCAGTGCTCTAGTCCCCTCATCACCCTCACAGCCCTCCACTGGACCTTCTCCGGTAGACCTGTGTCACTCTTAAACTGGGGAGCCCAAAAGCATGGCCCCATAGACACTTTGCCCAGGATATGTTGCTACTTGGCAAAGACCAGGCATCTTATAGTAGCTTAATGATATAACCAAGGATCTTCCAGTGTCCTTGGGATCTCCCCTGGCCTCCTGTTTGCAAACCAAGACAGCTCTCCTAGAAGAAATTCTCTCATAGAGAAAACATCTCTATGTATTTGTAGCTTTGGGTAGTTTTTGTTGTTGGTTTTATTTTCGTACAGTCGGGGGCAAAAAGCTAAATATTAAAACATCAGAAGCTTTGTCTGATAGGGGATTACATCCAGCTTTACCGGACGTATGTGTGGTTTCCTACTTACCTGCCTCTGAGGGTGGAGATGGACATCAGTATCTCCAGAGAGGCTGGAGCAGAAACATCAGATAATGTAATTGGGAAAGGCTTGGGGCTCGAAGCAGGTAGACTCTGTTGCGCCTCACCGGCAGCACTGCCAGCTCATGCCAGTGGCAGATACGCACCCAAGTCACCAGACTGCCCACTACATCTGCCTGGAAAACCTTTTGAGGTAGTGGCAGCATTTCAGGCCCCTGTGCTTCCTGGATGCTCATCTGGTTTAAGTCTGCAGGAGGAGAGCACCTTCTGTCTGAGCTGGGTCCTTGTTTATTAGCAAACACTTCTAGGTTCTCCTGTGAGAGGGGGTTTCCACTGCTTCTGTGAGAGGAGATGTGCTGGTTTGAGGCTAATTGGAATATTTTAATAGAGAAAATTATATTATAGGCTGTGAAAGGAAAAACAATGGTGATGTCTACGTCACTCATAGGCTTGCTGAGATGTTTAAGAATAAATACTCAAAACATAGATAAGTCAGTGTCTCTAGGGCACAGCGTCTTGGGCGGTCTAGCTTCTGGCTTCCTCCTCTCTGCCAAGTAACCTCACTAACCACTTTCCTTCTAACCCCCCCAGCCAATCCCCCAAACTAACCTTCTGCATAAGGCAAACCTTGGGGTAAGGTATAGGGGTGGGGAGAAAGTGGAAGGGTGGTTGGGAGCCCCTCCTGGGGTCTCTAATTTCTTTACCTTACAAATTCACCTTTAATTTGTATAGTTCTGTAAATATTCCTGTATATAGTGTATATATCTGCTTGTATATTGTGCTAAGATGTACATAGAGCTTCATCTCTTCACTTCCAGCTGGTTGAGTTCTAGTCTGGGTCATTTTACAAAGTGTGGGGGGTGGGTAACTCCCAAACCATCGCAGGGGGTTTCTGCCACTGTCAGCCAGCTTCGTGGCTCTTTTGCAGTAAGAGCACACAGAAATGCAACCTCAGAGTTCCTGAAATAAATGTAAGTTGTTTTTTTTTCATGGTGTTTGGAGCATTTCTGTGGAGGAATTGCTCCTCCCTTCACTGTCTGTAATTTTACATGCCTTGAAGGCTGTCTTTGGAAAGTCCATAAGTATTCCATACCATTACTCATTAGGATCAAGATAATGCCATCATTATTATTGTTTTCATTTCTGACGCCTGCTTCCAGGAGCACTTGGGAACTTCTGGGGTTAAGAAGATCAGAATGTGGCTCATGGTAATGAAGAAATCCATTATGAAGTCACACCTTAGGAAAAACCGAGTGGCACATGCGCAGAGCAGACGAGTCTTTGACATACTCCTTTTAAAAGTGATACTAACAACAATATCTAGTATAGGAAATTTCTGTTTGGCCTGGACAACTTTGCTTTTCCGTCTATTCTCAACAATTTAGAGTAAATGAAATATGGTGGACAGGTAACACAGGTACTCGTTTCACTACTAGGCAAACCCAGTTACTGGGAAATTTCTTTGGCTGAACTATCGTCAAAAATCAGGGAAGATGACCATCCTTCTGCATTGGAAAAGATAAACATTTGATGTTGCTATTTAGAAACCAGCTGAACCATGTGAGAAGGCTACCTTTGAGGTGTGCAGGGCATCAGTAGGAGTAATAAGGAGCCAAGGTGCTACTCCTTCACTTTGAGATCTCTTCATGCACCAGACCAGTGTTACAGCAGTGGTAGCAATAATCCTCTTGTAAACACACTTTACTAGGTCACACAGAGCATTTGTTTCCAATATACTTATTCTTGGAATTTGGCATGTAACTTCTCATCCACAGCGTCTGTGGAAATTTTTATTAGAAGAGGAAAAGCAGTGAATAAGAATCACCAGTCCTGGATTTGATTCCTGGCTCATCCTCTAACTCAGGCCATCGTTATGCAAACAGCCACTTGGTTATCTGACTTCACGCATAAAGTCTTGTTGTTGTGCAGGGCTAGGGGCATAATACATGACTTTAGGGGAACAGCTCTCTGTCTCTCCATTTACCCACATGTAAAATAGCTCTAAGAATAGTTCTCTTCCAAGGTTGAGCTGACATTTATGGGTTTGCTTGGAAATCTTGGAGGGGAAGTGCTATTAAAGCACAGAGAATGATTATTAACTGATGGGAAGGTATTTTAATGAAATATGCTGGCAAGCTTCCCTTTACTGTACAGTGCCAATGTTAAATAGGCTGCTTGAAGAGCTGCATATCTTCACTTTCTGAGTGATTGGCTGAGAACTAATCAGAGCTGCTTCCCCTGGCACATTTGTTACTAGGTCATTCTTGTTTCTTGCCATCTCTCCTTCAACTCCTCCCCAGCAAATTCGGTGTCAGCTCAAAAGCCGAAGGAATCCGCAGTCGTAACATGCAATCCTCATCCGAGTTTCTCACCACTGAGAAGTATTTCTCTGGGAGGTCCAAGTGACATGTACTCCCCTTACATAACCAGCCCCAAAATCTCAGCCAACCCTACTTCCGAAAAGCTTTCACTAGTCCTAAACACTCCCTGGCATCTGCGCTTTGGCTTAGGCTGTGTGGGATAAACGACAAGGGGATGCAAAGGGAATCTGAAGAGATGTGGACATGTGATCTTGATCAAGGCGAATTTCTTGGGAAGCATCAGTGGTGCTGGTGGCACACAGATTTGACTTGGTGTCTAAGACCAACGCCATAGCATGGGGCAATCCATCACTCGCCCAGCCCTTGGGCATAAGTCCCTTTTTGTGAGATTTAGGGTTTCACTTGAAATTGGGTTTTGGCTGCAGAAGGCATGAAGGAGGCATTGTTCATGAAGGCTGACAAGCGGACTTGCAGCAAGCAGTGGAGTTTTCCCTGGCCCTTGGAGCAGCTGCACTCAAGATGGGAAATTGCTGCAAGTTCTCCCAGTGGGCACATTTCCAAATACCATTTCCTTGAAATGACCTTTCTTGTTGTAATTGGATCTAAATGTGCCCTACAGGGAGGACCACTCCCCTGAGCTCTCCTCATCCAGAGGCAAAATGTTCCCTCAGACAACAACCATGGCCAACTGAGAAGGCCCCCTCACAACTCACTCAAATAGTCTCATATTTCAATCGAGTCTTTAGCATCGACAGGGATAGCAGATGGATTTCTTCAGACAATTTCCCCCTGGGTCTGTAGAAACAGGTGACTTTGATGGAATCTTCCACTTTCTCATCCTGAGAGCTTTGGGTTAGCCATAAACATTGGATATGTGTTAGCATCTTCTTTGCTCACACTGGTCCTGCTGGATGCCATGGAGAACTGCAAACCAGAACTTCATTTTGTGCCCATCTCTAGTTGTTACCACATCTTCTAGCATGGGAAATAGGTTGGTGAGTTCTCCTGTGTTCATTGAACCTCTGCCAGTGTGTAATATGAATGGGAAACCAGAACAAACCCGACCTCTCCCTGCAAGCAGAGATCCTTGTAGAAAGATTGATTTCTGTAACTCAGTGCTACCTTCGAGGAATGCAGCGAAAGCTAGCCAAAGACACCATCTGTTTGTGGTGCAACGTCTACATTTATATCTATTTCTGAATTCTTGAGTTATGAAACTGGAAATGTCTCAGCTGCAGTGTGCATAGTATGTGAAACAGCATGGAGACCCACTCCGTGTTTGGTCCCAGGACACGTGGAGTGCCTGCTCATACCAAAACCAAATGAGGCAAGGTTGTAAGCAGCCAGCAGGAGCCATTGCATATCTTGTGTCTCCTCCTGGGGACTTTGTGAAACTCTTTCAGAGAGCTCCTCAGGGCTCGACCTGGAGAAGCATACAACTACTTCATGACCCAGTCTCCCACATTATGTACCAGGCATTTTCAGTGCTTTTTCCCAAGAAATCAGTTGGCTTTCTGATTATGAATCACTCAAATTTGCATCAGCCTGGCTACATGGTCCCAGTTTTCATCTCTTCTCTTTCAATGGTTCACCTCATATCTCCTTCTGTCAATGCCTGCTCTTCACCACCAACCTCCTTAAAATATTTTGGAGGGATGTTCATATCCCTAGGAAGAAAGACCACTACCTGTCATCTGATATCAGAGACAGTGAGTCACAAGGTTTGCAGCTTGTTCTGGGCAGCCTAGAGGTGCCCAGAACTGAGTAGCCTATTGACCATGGGCTGGAACCTCAAGATTTGGAAACTAACACTTCAAGTTAACATGAGCCTTTGATCTGCTAACTCCCAGCTTCTGGTATTACTCTGTATTAGCCTACTGTCTACTATGTCTATTTAAAATGGCCATTCCTCAGGGCAGGATCTACCTTTGTGAGCAGATCTAGCTCAGAGGGACTGAAATCCTTGTTGAATGTTCTGTGGTCCTACACAACAACCAGTGGAGAGAGAAAGGGAACAGCCACTGGAGTGTGGAGCATTGCCACAAATGATTTCAGAAGTGCTAAATAAATTGGCACAAAATGGGTGTGACACTCTTTTGCAAGTGTGAATATCCTTCCACTGGTTGGTCAAAGGGAACATACCAGACAGCCAACCAAGTCCTGGGTTGCATCAAGAGATGTGTGGCCAGCAGGGCAAGGGAGGGGATTCTGCCCCTTTGCTCTCCTCAGACACCATCTGGAGTCCTGTGTGCAGTTCTGGAGCCACCAGCACAGGAAGGACATGGAAGTGTTGGAGCAGGTCCAGAGGAGGCCACCAAGATGCTGAGAGGGCTGCAGCAGCTCTGCTGTGAGGACAGGCTGAGAGAGTTGGGGTTCTGCAGCCTGGAGAAGAGAAGGCTTCCAGGAGACCTTAGAGTAGCCTTCCAGGATCTGAAGGGGGCTACAGGAAGGCTGGGGAGGAACTATTGACAAGGTCTTGCAAAGACAGGACAAGGAGCAATGGGTTTGAACTGGCAGAGGGGAGATTGAAACTGGATGTTAGGAGGAAGTTGTTTATAGTGAGGGTGGTGAGACACTGGCACAGGTTGCCCAGGGAGGTTGTGATTGCACCCTCCCTGGACATGTTCTAGGTCTGGTTGGATGAGGCCTTGAGTGACCTGTGCTAGTGGGAGGTGTCCCTGCCTATGGCAGGGGGTTGGAACTAGATGATCCTTGAGGTCCCTTCCAACCTTACTATTCTATGGTTCTATGATTTCCTTGCCCAGGTTCTGGTCTTTCAGACAAGTCGTGGATTGGAGGGCTACCCTGCTCATTTGTCTCACATTGCGCCTCTCCTCTATTAAAGTTGCACAGAGCCTTCAGCTGTGTCAGTGATGTCATTTGCATTTTATTTGGCTCACAAGCCTTGGGGCTTTGTCTTATACTATATAGGATATTCTATAAAACAGTTAGCCTGGAAGCCACACAAGATGTGTTTGACTGGTAATGAACTCTTTTCCTCTTGCAAAGCCTGACTCATGTTGAAAAGATTTTATTTCAATCATCTTGCAGTCATTTAGTATGATTCTTGCATGTATTTTCCGAAAGCTTTTGCTTTCGGATGGCATGAATGTGGCTGCTAGGGCTATTTGCTACCAGTCCTCAGGCTGTCACGGCTGACTGCGAATAATGTGGAACAGGTGATGAGCCAGTTGGGTCCTTTTATTATTGTTATATATACATATCTATAACATATATTTTTTTTTTTTTTTTTTTTTTTGTCCAACAAGTATCTGTGCTGGTTTGAGGCTAATTGGAATATTTTAATAGAGAAAATTATATTATAGGCTGTGAAAAGAAAACAATGATTATGACTGCTGCACTC
>VWYK01075912.1:0-17311 GCA_013399775.1 Semnornis frantzii
AATCATGCCTTACCAACCCAAATGCAGCTTCTATGGTAGAATGGTTTGTGGATGAGGGGGTGCTGTTGATGTCAAGACTGTAGCAGGGCTTTAAAAGCTTGATAGACCACAAGAAGGCTTTTGACACTGACCCTCACAATGTCCTTTCACCCAGGTTCACATGTTTCAGTCCGGATGAGCTGGCACATGGATGTATTGGATGGGCAGGCCCAGAGGACAGTGGTTAATGGACCATGCTCTCCCCAGAGGCTCAGTAATGAGGGTAGTGAGTGCCACAGGAGTCTGTCACGGAACTTGTCCTGGCTAACTTCCTTCACAATGACCCAGAGGGGACAGCAGAGCAATGCTTGCTCAGATTTGCAGATGATACTAGGTTGGGGTCTAAGTTAGCACTTGTTAGACCACATTAAAATACTCTCTTCAGTTTTGGGACCCCCAGTAAAAGAAAGACACTGAATAAACTGAAGCAAGTTCAGCAGATAGCCACCAAGATTGATGGGGGCTGGAACACTTAGCCAGTGAAGAGTCAGACAACTGGATTTCTTCAGTCTGGAGTAGATATGGCTTTGAGGGTGAAATAACAAGAGCTTGGCAGTGCTTAAGAGGGCATTGTTAAGAAGATGGTGCCAGGCTTCTCAGTGGTGCATGACTAAAGGATGAGAAACAAAAGACAGATGGAATCAAGAGAAAGAAAGAAAACCTTTTTCATTGTTGGGAAGCAGTGGAAGCATTTGCCAAGAGACGTTGTACAGTATCCATCCTGGGAGGCTTTCTAGACTCAGCTGGGTAAAGCCCTGAGCAATGCAGTGTACTCATAACTGTCCTTTCTTAGGCTGTGAGGCTGAGCTAGAAACCTCCTGAGGTCCCTTCCTATCCAAATTACTCAGTGATTCAATGACTCAATGAGTTCACAATTTGTGTAGAAAACATGATGGGAAAGAACTATTGCCTACAGGGAGAGAAGATAGTTCTGACTTACATGCTTTATCCAATGAAATGATAAATCTTAAATTATCCTGGGAGCACAGACCACAATCCAAGCCACAACTGCCCAGCTGTGCTGTAATAAGTTGGCTGTAGTTCCATGCTCCCCCTTGTTTGCTCTCCTTTTGGCTTCAGCAGCCATGCACTCTTGGCTGCACAGCTTTAGGAAAAAGGCTTGCATGTTTGAAGTGACTTTTCAGCCACTAGAAAATTTCTTAGCTTTTTGCCTTTCCACTGCTTCCTTCCCAGAGAAGGAGGTCCCCAGAGTGAAAGCCACAGCAAAATTCTGAGGGTAGTACTTGCCAGATCTCTTGACGAGGTACTTTTATCTGAAAGTGAATTCTTGAAAGAAAACGCAGGAATTCCCTTATTTCCCCATCTTGTCTTCAGCCCAGACACACAGGGATAAGTTCCAGAAAGGGAAGATTTTCTTCACGTTGCTAAAATGATGTCATTTACACCCACATCAAAAATCTTTAGCACTACGGAATAGCTGTGGAGGGACTCTAAGCAGGAACCACGTCCCAAGAAATCATTGCAGTATTCAATAAAATCAGAGTGCCACTGCTGAGAATTGTAATTAAAAACTTCAAATAAACTCAAGGGAATCAAATCATTTGTGAACCTAAGAAAAGCCGCAGCTCAGTGGCCTCTATGAGTACATTCAGCTCATTTCCTAATGAGGTTTGCTGTCTTACAAAGTGGATACTCTGCATCCTCATGATTCAAGGCAAAATTAATAGGCAGCTAAGGTCAGGAAGAGCCATCCCTTACAACAGAAAAAGGAGCAGTGTCAGTGGCTTTGGACTGCAAGGCTCTCTTCCTCAGGCTGCTGTTCTAGCTCTGGCTACAAAAGAGAGCTCCTGCCCTAAACTCTTTTCAAGAAAAAGTGGGAAAAAAAAATCCATTACTGTTCATTTCTCCAGCTCAATGGCATGCCAGCAAAGAAATTGTATCTCCAGTGAAAATTCAGTGGAAGACAATCTTCATCAGCAGCAAGCATTGCTGCCTCTTCCCTGCTATCTGCCATGGCAAATTCATTCAAAGAAACCCACAAGTAAGTCTGGCAAAGATGACAGCAAGATCAGAGGGCAATTTTCTGTCTGAAGGGTGAACTCAAGAACCAGTAAAGATGAAATCAAAAGGTGCATGGATTGGAAAGGGAAAAGAAGGGAACAATGAATTCTGATTAGATATTTTACATTTCAAAAAGGACTCGTTTTACCTACAACCAGATTTAGGGATCAGATTCTCATTTGGAGTAAATATGGTACCATGGGAAGAGTAGTTAAGGCACTATTCTGNATTTCTTTCATAAAATTGCTTATCACTGATAAAAACTGGCTTGTAGGACTAACAGTATTCTTTGGTTCTGAGGTTTATATCCAAGGTAAAATGCCACTTTTGCTGTGAAGTTCATTTTGGAAAACCAGAAAAAATTTGGTCTCCTGAACCTCTTTGTGCAATTTCTCCTGGGGCAAGGGGATAGATAGAACACAGATGTATGGGGCTGTGCAATAGAGATCTGTCTGAGAGAGCTGCAGGCAAAGGTCTCATTTCCATTGCCTCACACATTTCTGGCAGAGGAGGCAACTGAGAACAAAGCTGACTAAACATGGGGCAGCACCTGCCAAAGGGGAGGCTTGGGCTACTCCATCTCTCACAGGACAAAGTCTGTTGGCAGGGCTGAATTTCTGGTTATTGGTTAAACTGTCTTTGCACATTACCTGGGAAATGTGGCAGAATTTCTATCACCAGTCTTTGAGGTCCTTCAGAGTACCACAGATACAGTCCACAGGACAGGGACTGGTTGGCTTTTGAGGCCCTTCATGTTTTCTGTCATAAAACAAATGGAAATTACCTTTATCCATGGCACTGGATGATTAAAATATCATCTCTGATCTGTAATACAAGTGACATATTTTCAAGAAGCTGTAATAGCTAAAGGAAGCTGTCCTTTTTTACAGGGTTCATCTATGGCACCCTTTTCCTTACTGTTTTCAGACTTCATTTCAAGTTCCATAAGGCAAGGACTATCTTCATTCTGCATCTGAATAGTGAATCTGTTAAAACTTCTCCTTTTATAAGTCCCCAGGCACTGCTCTGAACAAAGTGACTAAAAATAATAGAGTACATTTCTTAGTTTTTAGCAGCATTATATAGAGGGTCCCATTTTTTATTTTGACTTCAGATTCTACTGGACCTGGCTGTTGTGGTGCATTTTTATGCCTTTAAAAGCTGTGTGCCTACCACAGGGATTCCTTCCAACTTCTTAAAGATTTTACTAGAATACAAAATAAAAATTGCATGAAGTTTAGGATTAAAATAAATGACAATTTAGAAGCAGCACTGTCTGAAATCCACAGACGAGTGGATTAAACGAGGTTAAAAATCATATTTCTTTTCTTGTCACAGTGACATTTAATAGCACTTCCTTCCTTTCTCATTAAAATAAAACAGCAAACAAAATTTAATACGTCTTCAATCAGGCTTGGAAGTTGGCAGCAGTACTTTGCCAGGCACAAGACTAGTGAAAGCAAAGCTAGGTAGTAGTGGTAGCTACCTACAACCTAGTAGTCTGTTGGACTTCAGCCTAAGAGAGACCAAATTACTTTATAATCTCACACACATGTTATGTAGAGATATTATTTAGCCTATCAGTCAAATACTGGAATCTGAAGGGGGGAAGAGAGAAGGAAGGAGGACGTGCCATTGATGTTTAGCAGTGCACAGCTGTTTCAGAAATAAATCAGGAAGTAAAGGAAGTGTTCAGCTGTAGGCTGGGTTTCTGAAAGTGCTGCACAAAATCTGGCCAGGTCACAAGACCGTGTGAATTCTTCTGATCACAACCAAGGATCAAGATTTGGAACTGATACCTTATCTAGATTCCTCTCTGTGCCTGAAGAATGCAAGACGTGGCTCAAAGGTGAGACAAAAGGGACTTAGAGCAAGGCCAGGTGCACCCACTCTGTAGATGCAAAGGTGCACATAGGCATGTGCTGCTGCTGTGTTGTACAATCTCAAGAGCACGATGTAGCCATCTGCAGAGGCTACCAGTGCACTCTTTCTGGTTATCTGCAGTGACTGTGGCTGTTGGAGCTGGGCATGGCTGATCTTATCCCACTAAATTACAGGATACAGCCCACTAAGCACTGGGTGTAGGCTCTAAGACGTCAAGGCTTTCAGTTTATTGCTGCTTCCAGGGGAGGTGAATCTGCTTTCAAACCACCAGGACCATTGCTCACAAGAGCTCATGTTTCCAGGTGTACACCACACTACTACTGAAAGGCCAGTGGCTGAGGTTGTGTGACAGCTAACAGCCTTATTGCTCAAGATGTAAATTACCAGATCACAGGATGTTAGGGGTTGGAAAGGACTTCCATGGGTCATCGAGTGTTGAGATCTTCCAAATGCAAAGCAGTCAATAGCAAAGTCAGGTTTAAAATGCAGGCATCAGTTGTTTGAAAACCTGAAACAAGTACTTACAAGTTTGGATCTGAGGTTCCCATTCTTCTCACAAAAATGAAGACAGACCTCTGCCACTTAGCTCTGTTTGTGGAGGGCTGTTTACTCGATGTCCTTCGTAGCAACAGTCTCAGGAGTAAGACCAGGCTGAAGGAAGAAGGGATTGTAAGCAGCATGGCATGAGTTAGTCCATCCTGGGTTAGAGAAGTGTTACTGTGTTGAACCAAAAGCCAACACAGAGTTAGCAATCCCTGCTGGCTTTCTATCCTGTTGCTGGGATGTGCAGCTGTCTGCTCTCTTCCGTTCCACAGAAGGCAACATATGGTTTTGTAGATCTATCTTCTATGCCATAACCAATTTTCCACTACATAAAAGAAAAGTGTTTAAAAAATCCTACTTTTTCAGTGGTGTATTGATCACTGAGTGTAAACTCACAATCATCTAAACTAAGCACTCCAGTTTAATTTTCCTTTAGCAGAAATGTTAATCACAAATCAGATCTGTTGAGCTATCACATTTCCAGCATACTAGATTCAAATGACAGCTTAAAAAAAAATAATTACAGAGTGCACTACAAGCCTTTTCCTTTCATTACAGTCTGGTTTTCCCTAAATAGGCATAGGAATTTGTGGAAATATTTAAATGGATGTTTTTTGGTAAATATCAGACAACAGTATTATTCTGGGAATAGCAGGCAACAAGGCCTATTAACTGACCATTAGTACCTTTATTCACAAGCTGAAGTTACACAGCCTTGAGCTTCTTGAAGCGTGCAGAGTAGATTTTAATAGACCTTTAAAACATGGCATGTTGTGTCTCACTGCAATATATCATGGAATAAAACAAGTTGCATTTTGCTGAGAACATACTGGCTGCTTTTAGCCTGAAAAAAAAAGCCTGATGAGAACACAGTGTTCCATACATGTTGGGAGAACCAGGAAATTGTCGTGTTTCTGATCTCCCCAATGACACACAACTTTATGGAGAGATGTGAGTCATACTGGGGAAGAATCTGTTGCCAAAACTAAGACATTTTTGACACTGCAGGCAGCCTGCATGGTGTCCAACTTCCTCTCCAGAAGGTGCCAGCCTTTTCTAGATCTCTCTTCATCTTTACTGTCACTTCTATGTAGAAACCTTATGTAGCTTATATAATTTGAAGGACTTTTTGCCACCTGCATTGCTACTATTGCAACCTCTACCTCTCATAATAAATTTGCTAGACCCATACATAAGTACTTCAGCCATGAGCTATTTTATGTTTAGCCCATACCTGGGACAAAACATTTACCCTATCACTTGATCACTTACCCCAGCAGAGCAGTGGAATCAAGAAAAGAGAAGACCTCCAGGTTGACATGAAAACATCATGAAATAACCATATGAATACATGTACATATAAAGTACATAAAGTTATATTCAACACAGCAAAAATGCAGCAGTCACAGTACTCAGGAAGGCAGTCCTCAAGAAAAGGGATGAGAGGGTGGCCAGAGAGGGTGACCAAAGCAGGAGAAGCCCAAGCAGGAAGCTCCCCTCTACACAGCAAACTTCCTTTATAGTGAGGCTGACACCCATGATCTGGGATGTGTCTATGAGCTGGCTCAGCTCAGCTGCCCAGGCTGACTCACAACAGCCAATGGCCTGCAGCCCATGGCTGGTCTGTGATTCTGTCCCAGCAAAACCAAGGCAGCTGTGTATAGACAGACAGACAGACAGATGGATAAGTAAGCTCTCTGAAGCATATAGTTCTCTAGACTTACCCTGGAGCTTTGCTCTCGAGATGTTCTGGTTCCTCCAAGGCAGTAGGAAACAGGCAGCAGAGTTGCTCTCCATACAGTTGTCTCAGCCGAGGCGTTTCTCACCAGGAGGCTTTACCACCTCAAAGCTTAGTTCCTGCAAGGCCTTCTCCATCAGCTCTTTGGCTCTTCTTCAGTAAGGGGTGAGCTGCCAACTAACACCTCATGAAGCTTCTCAGCTAAGTCTTCTCTGTGGGTATCTAACAAGGACAGGAGTTTCAGTGCATTTGGATTTTCCTGTCATAAATCAGGCAGTGTTCTCTGAGCTTGGAATGAGTTGCCACTACAGATGAGGGGGGGAAGCTCTTAGATTAATTTAGAAAAGTTCCAAATTTGCTTATACTCTAGTGGTCTCAGTGATTTTTTTTTCATCTTTTAAACTTCCACAGCAGAGAGTTGCCTCTCTCTGTGCCTAGTACTTTACTACATCTTAATAAACACACAGTAATAAAAGATCCCACACTGGTGTGCTCAGCAAGCTTACAAATATGGCAATGCTTTTGAGTTTCCTAGTGCATTTAAAAAAAGATTACATTAGTGCTTCAAAAATAGGGTGAAGTAAATAAGCTATGACAGTATGAAGAAATGCTGGCAAGAATGGAATAAAGTTAGTAAAAGAGCTTCTCTGTTTATTCAGAGCAGAGTGTGATGTGCTAACTGTTAAACATTAATGCATTGTCTTGATGGATTTTGTACCTACATGCTTCAACATCACAGATCAAAAAGATTTAAAAATAGTGCATGGCAATACGTGCCTCACTTATTAAAAATGTATGGGCAAGATAGATTGTGGGTTTCATCCTCCTCACATTCTTGTCATTGTCCTCAGTGAAAATCACAAATCCTGTTCTGAAGCTGAAAATTAATTGCAGTTGTCATTAAATGTGGCTGTTTACAGATGTTAATAAATGAGAATAACAGAAACTGTTCTCAGCAAGAGAATGCTGCTTTTGTACTCTGGAGAGCTGAAAGCTACCCTAGAAGGAAGGAAGAGCACTTAGCAGCTTTTGAGACGTGAGCACGGCACATGAAGAGCATCATCTGGCTTTTACCTCTTTTGTTAATAACCTCAATTAGCTTTTACTGCATTTCAGATTTCTTTTATCAAATTCCACCTGTAACTGTGGCAGCCAAAACAAGTATCTGATTCCTACAAAGCATTGAAAGCAGGCAATGTCCAAGGTAGATTACAGCACAGGCAGCACACCAAATATGCAGCCTCTGTTCCCCTTGAGTTCTGCTAGTGGCCTAACCACACCAGCTTGCTTCAGTTTCAGTAGGAGATTCAAACTCCATCCATCTCTTGGGATCAGCAATTCATGTCTGGCAGAGAGGTTTCATACAAAACACATCTGCTCCTGTAAAAAGAACAATAAACCCTTTCCTATTTAAAAAGTATCACACTCCAGATTTTTCTTTATTCAATATGGTTTGTGTAATGGAAATCAGAATTAGCACTTTTGAGTTATGATAGGAAACTGAAGACTTGTAACTTGGCTTGTAACTGTCTTGCTCATTCCAAAATAGTAAGAAACTTCACTTACAATTGACTCTTTCAGGAATGAAAATGCAGACTAATAAGACTGATGTTCCACTAAAGCAAGTGTGTGTGTAGATTTTGAGAGATAATAGAGAATGGGCAAAGTACAGCATTAGGAGTGTTTACAGTTAACTTTTTAATTAGCTTGTTAAAGTTTTTCAAAATGATTTGTTGTTTTAATAGAAAAACAAAGAATGCCTCTCATGGTCAAAATAATCATCTTTTAATTCCCTAGGGTGGTATCCTAAACTACCACATTTTAGTACTAACAGTTTTTATCTTCCATACATTTCAGTAGCACTAGGTAGTGTTACTGTGATGAGAAAGGATGCCAAGGTGTCCTTAATTTTTTTTCTAATATGTGTTTTTTACTGTACCTTGTTCCTTTTTGAAAGACAGAATGTCTTTCAGAATAAGCCATAATAAGTCTTTCAGAATAAGTCTTTCAGACTAAAGGCAGAATGTGGCCTATATAAGAATAACCAAAGGCTTAATAAAATCAATCAATCAGCAAGGTAATCGTACCAGCCTTGCTCTTCAGTTATGAGGCTTTCTAAGAACAGGTGGATACAGGTTTTTCTGTATGACAGAGGCAGAAAGAGACTGGCAGGAAGAGAAGTGCACAGTGCAGCACAGATTTGCCAGTTCAGCAGAACTGCAGGACTCTGCCATAAATCTGAAGCATGTTGAAAGCTCCTTTGGAATACTCAGTTTGGAAGAGACCTTAGCAATGATAGTGGCACAGTGCTTGGAGAGAAGATACCTTTTTGTTAATACACTGTCCACTGTCCTCTCCATAAATCAAGCTTACTGGTGCCACTGAGTATTTATCCACCCTGCTTCACGCTGCAACGTGGTGGTGTCTTATAAACGTGTGTAACAACTCACTAACAACCTATCCCGCTTGGGATGGAACACTGCAGTTCTGTAGGATGTTGGATCATGGTGAGTTTGTCCAGTTGGTGTGTTAGTTTAATGCAAATCCATGAAAAGAGTTATAAATATCCTCACACACTACTCTCTTCCCTTTGCTTCTTTGGCCTTACTGCATACAATGATTTTGACCTGGTCACTAGGTTAGCTTGAATTGTGTCTTGCTTTAAGCTAATCATTTTAAGAGTTAACTCTTACTTAGCATGGTAGCTCACTCCTGAAGGGCATCTCAGTCCCTTGTGGCTCAGCAGGGGCTTGCAGGTGGGTGGGAACTGCTTTTGTGCTGGAAAATGCTTGAAAAATCACACAAGAAAATGCTTAAACTAAGCTAACACTTCAGTCACATCGTATTTCTCACAGGATTCTTTGACAGTAATTCCCAAACTGGAGATCTGATGAACCTTGTCAGAAATGGCTCTACTGGGTTTGTAGAAAAAAGTGGAAAAAAATGTGACTGCATCAAATTAGAGTGCTCTTCTCAGATGAGATTCAGCAGCCCACTGCTCACAGGGCTGGGTGGGGAGAAGCACTGCAACTGTGTCTGTGCAGCAGCACTGCAAAAGTCCTTTGTTTACATTCAGTAGTTTGCAGGTCCCTGGTCTGTAAAAACATCTGCAGATGACGTGTGTAGCAGCTCCCATTCTGTGTCCCCAGGGCCCTAAGTACCAACTGGCAGCTCTAGAACTGCACCCCTGAGCTCAGCCCAGCCTGGGCTTGAATTCAGCTTAGCTGAAATTTGCTGTATCAATACTTCTTCCTGTGGCCTTTCTGAAAACTTAGATACACAACAGTTTTCAGTGAGCTCTTTCAGCTGAGATGCTCCTCTCCAGAAGCTGGTTTCTTCCTGGGGCCTCTCTCTTATTTAATGGAAAATGCTTGTCCCTGTAAAGCAGCTAGAGACAGACCCTGGGTGAGAGATGTAAGCATGAGCTGTGAAAGACTCATGCAAGTCCAGAGCATTTTCTGCCAGCCAGTCCCAGGCGTCTGTGTGCTCTCTGTTTGCTGCCGCAAAACCTTCCTGAGCAAGCCCTCTGCCCATGCACCAAGTTTAGGAGGTCAGGTACTTACCACAGAGTATGGCCTCCCACTCTCTGGGCCAAGTTCAGGAGAGACAAGCATTTCAAGACCTCAGTTCAGTTGCCCACATTATTTATTGGCTCCCAAATCTTTCTATTGATTCCATGTCAGAACCTAATTTAAGAGTAGTGGAGTGACAGGAAACAGAGGGCACCCAGGGGTTTAGGACACTTTAAGTTGTCTTCTGAAAACATCCTGAATCTTCTTGCTATTATTTTTTTTTTTCTATCTCTAAGGAATAGGAAAATACACATTAAAACCAGAGCTAAACATTTTGACACAGGAGGTCAAGGAGAGTTTTGCCGTCAGCTTCTGTGCAGCATAATTAAATTGTGGCTGGCCAGCTGCTAACAAGGTAAAAACATGTCCATGTGCTCATACATTTTCATGATGACCAGATGTGTGCATTTACAAGCCCAGGAAGGGGCAGCCTTGCTAACCTGAATTACACTGCACTTTTTCTAACTTGACAGAAATGCTGCTCTTGCTGCTACTCTTTAATATGGGGCACAACCTGACACCTGCCAGGAGGACTTCTATTCCCTGTGTTTCACTACTTTTTGAAATATTTATATAGCATAACAAGTAGGGAAGAGCTTTGTCAGTAGAAAACCATGAACAGAAGCATACAAGTCTAAAGATGTACTCTGCTCTGGTGAGACTCCAGTTCTGGAGCCTCTATTGCAAGAGGGATGTGGAGATGCTGGAGTGTGTCCAGAGAAGGGCCACGAGGATGCTCAGAGGGCTGGAGCTGAATGAGGACAGACTGAAAGAGTTGGGGCTGTTCAGTCTGGAGAAGAGGAGGCTCCCAAGTGACCTTCTCATGGTCTTTCAGGATCTGAAGGGGGCTACAAAAAAGCTGGAGAGGGATTTTTTAGACTATTAGGTAGTGACAGGACTGGGGGGAATGGAGCAAAGCTGGAGGTGGGGAGATTCAGACTGGACATGAGGAGAAAGTTCTTCAGCATGAGAGTGGTGAGAGCCTGGCAGGGGTTGCCCAGGGAGGTGGTTGAGCCTCATCCCTGGAGGTGTTCAAGGCCAGGCTGGATGAGGCTGTGGGCAGCCTGATCTAGGGTAGGGTGACCCTGGGCATGGCAAGGGGGTTGGAACTGCCTGATCCTTGTGGTCCCTTCCAACCCTGACTGATTCTATGATTCCAAGCAAAAGCCTAGCTTTTTCTATGAAGACAGCTTCACAAATTAGCTGAAGTCAGATCATTAGAAATTTGAATAAATGAAGAACTTATCTCATTAGGTAGAGGCCACTCTGGTCCTGCAAGCCAACCATCATCTGCTGGGGCATCAGGTGTGTAACACTCCTACTAGAAAAAAAAAATAAAAAATCATTCTTTCATGTCCCAAAGTTAAGTTTCTTTCATTTGCACATAGACCATTGTATCACTCTTTTGGTGTCTTGCAGAAGGATGAGCAATTAGGAGAAACTTGAATGTGGAGAAGGCTTGACTCTCTGAGGTGGGGAGGACAGCAATAGTGAAAATAATGAATGTGAGTGAGAAGATAGGGAGAAGAAGGCAGAAGAGATGACTAGAGCAGTGATATTGGCTGCAACTGACAGCCTCAGGAAAACTAATTAGGGCTGGGGAAGCTGATGAATTCCATATGAGAAAATGGGGCTTGAATATTAATAGGCTCTGCTCCATTATTGTCCAATTTTAAATCCATTAAATTTGAAGGGGCTTAAAGTTTGGGAAAACACATTTTCTCATTCTTGTGACAGGATGAATAATGCAGAGATTAGGAGATAGCAGTTTTTGCAGGGGTACAACCCCCTCTGTATACTTGGTGTCAGCACACAGCTAATGCACAACTGAAGTCCCACTTCAATAACTTTTTGAGGGTTTCCACGAAACTGAAATGTTGATCTTGGCTCTGTTTCTGCATATGCTTGGCAGCATCTCTCAGTATTCCCTGTCAGGCAAGGGAGAAGTGTTACACCATGTATTTTTCATTTGTTTTTTTATTATACTGTTTTAAGAACAATGATTTGCCAACGCTTGGCTCTTTGATTCATTTGATTGTTTTCCTTCATTTCAAGATGAATGGTAGTTTTAATCTGTTTGCTGTCATCTCTCATTTCACCACAGCATACATATTGCTCTGATTGCCATGCAAATAGGCAGTACATATATAAAATGTATTATGATGATCAACAAAGTAAAAGAACCCAGAGTCATCTGTTACACTGCCTGCTCTTTGCCAGACTTGGTGCTTGTGCTCATAGTCTCTCCACTTCTGTGGCAGTGCACTGGGGAGGTGACATTTCTGAGCCACACCAACCGAGGAGCATCAGGGCAAAAGAGTAAATGGAAGTAATGGGGCAGATTTATCACCAGTGCTTCCAGAGAACTGCAATTTACTTTCCTCAGGTGGAAGCTACTGATAACAATACAGCTGTGAGTTATGAGCTCATCATACCTCAGAGGAGCGGAGGCTGCAGATTAGCACTTGGGTGGGAAGCCTCCCAGGAGCACCTGCAGCCGCAGTCTGACAACTCTATTCCCATGTCTCTCTCCTGCGCTTACCTGCTGGATGCTCTGGCACCTCAGCTGCCTCCCAACGGGAGCAGGGGCACAGAACCATCCCCCAGCTGTCTCCACTCAGCTTTCCTTTAGTCAGGCAATGCGTGGAGAAGCACATCTGAGGTTATGGGAAGCAGCTCTGTGGTGGGTGCAGACTGAAAAGGTTGCAGCTCCTCCTGACAATAAAGGCTGCAATGTGCAGGGAGGGGGCTGTGATGTATGTGTGTGTGGTGGCTGAGCAGTGAGCTGAGCTCCTGGAGCTAGAAATGTGACAGCTATCTTGTGCTCTGCTCAGAAAGGTGAGAGCACCTAACCAGTTCACTCCAGAACCAGAGCTGCTTGAAGACAAGGAACCTCATGGAATGTATCTTGGGTTACAATCTGTACAGGTGTGTTAGTGGGGAGGAGGAAGAGATTTTACTTACATTCTAGTTATTAGCTGTTTTCCTACAAACCACAATAGATATTGTGCTAAGTTAGGGGGAAACAATTAATTGTGTTTCCTTTATGCCTGGATAACAGGGGGAAATCTGTATTGGTTCCAAACACACAGTGATTCATTGTGTTCTCTGTACTCTTGAGAGAGGTTAGTTAACCTGCATGGGTCACATCTTGCTGCTGCCACTTTCTCTGCTGGCATGTAATGTGCCTACAGACTCCAGATTTCCTAATTACTTGTGTTCTTGCTGCAAGCCAAGACTTGCCATATTTTTGCAGTGTTCCTGAGGGAGTAAATATATTTGGCCTGATGAAGCTGAATGTTCTCTCATTTCCTGAAAGCTTTCTTATCCTTTATCCCAGCCACCATTTGGGGTGCAGTGTCATCTGCTTCCAGCGGACTTCTGCTGAGCATCCCGAGGACATCTGGGTGCAGTGTCTGCATCAGGGAGGCTGCACATGCTATGTGTGGGTATTTTGGATTGGGAAAAACAAGCCTGTCTGGGTGTGGGGCACAGGCATAAGGGAAGTGCAAAACTGCAGCATCTGCTCGTAACAGGGAAATGTTATTTTAAGGTTTGGGATGGGATATATGGGGGATTTGAAAGCCCAGAATACATTGTACTGGGCAGGGGAGCACAGAAGGGAGGACAAATGCTTATGGAAACTTCATGGGATACAGTGGCAGGGGCACTGCTGACTTGAAAGACACATTAGAAGCAGCAGGGGCAAGAAATGGTTGAGGCATCTTGAAAAAAGCAGTGCTTGAGAGCATAGAGATTACAGTGTGTGCATACAGTACCCTCTAATGCTGACCTATTACAAACCATACCAGAGTCTCTTCTTTCCTTGTATGACTCTTAACTGCTGCTGGTAGCACTATCAGGCAGAGAGAAAGCTCTTCTGAGTCCTGGCTGAGACATCACACATCCTAGCAGCAGCAGCAGCAACAACCACTTACTGGGAATGTGTTTGCAGAGCAAATGCAATGTGGAAGACTCCTCACTTGAGTGAGGACCTGGTGCTGGTTTCAGCTACCCAGATATTTGATGGGAGGAAATACAGGAGCTCACACATCCTTCATCAGGTTCCTGGAATGAGTAGACAACTGCTTCCTCACACAAACTTTGGATGTGCCAACCAGGAATGGAGCACTGATGGACATGTTACAAACCAAGAAGATTTGCTTTGTAGTGCCTTGGTTGGTGATAGCTGTGGCTGCAGTGATCACAGTATCGTGGAGTCTGGGACCTTGCTGGGTACACAGGAGGTTAGTCCTAAGACAAAGGGTTTAGATTTCAGTGGAGCAAACTTCAGCTTGCTCAGAGCTCAGCTGGGAGAGATTTTGTGGGAAGCTTCCATGGAGAACAAAGGAGGTAGTATTTTTCAAGAATGCTCTCCTGGAAGTACAGAAAATTTTCATCCTCTTTAAAGCTAAGGGAAGTAGGTGGAGCAGGAGATCCCCTCAGCTTAATTTCAAGCTTTTGAGTCTGCTCAAAACCAAAGGAGAAGTGTACCTGAGGTGGAAAAGCAGATGAATACCCATTAAGAACTGCAAGGGCATTGCCATGGCATGCAGAGGTGTAGCTGGAAAAGCAAAAGCTCATCTCAAAATGGAATTCACCAGAGATGACACAAACAACAAGAATGAGTTCTTCAGGTACAGAAACAGCAAACAGAAGAAAAATATTGGCTCACTGTTAAACAAGATGGTGACGTAGTCACCATCAGCACTGAAAAGGCAGAGGCTCTTGATCCTTCACCTGTCTTTACCAGCACTGTTGGGCCCAAAGCCTTGGGAACAAAACATCAGGCTGATGCAAGCACAGCCCCACCACCAGTGAAGGAAGAGCTGTATGTGAACTATTACAGGAGCTTGGCCCCTACAAACATGTGATTTACCCAAGGATGTTAAGGCAGCTGCCTAACACTGTTGCATAATCTTTGAGAAGCTGTGGAAGATAGGAAGGTGTCCCAGAAGACTGTAAGAAGGCTAATATCAACCTCATCCACAGGAAGGGCTTAAAGAAGGACCCAGGAAACCATTTGATGTGGGCCTGATGCAAGCTCTGAGAAGAGGCACTACAGTGTGAGCAGAACTGTGTGAAGCCAACTGACACCATGAGCCCTGATGCTCTCTGCTCCCAGCAGCAGGGCTGAGCCGCTCCCCACTGAGCTGCTCTCCCCACCAAGGCTGGAAGACATGGGTGGGTTTGGGTAAGAAACAACCCAGGTTCTTCAAGGCTTACTATGTCACTACTGCCTCACTTCTCCATCCTAACACCACTGCAGCTCAAGGCTGGCACACTGGCAACACCCCAGAGATGCACTTCTGCTCTTCTGCTGCGATGCTGTTCTGGCATCTGCCAAATCCCTGAGGACACAGCATATGATAAGCTACAGCAGAAATAAGAGTGTATTCTTACTAGTGACAGCTCTCTTTCACCTGGCTGGCAAGGCACCCAAACTCACCTCTGGAGTTGTGCAGGAGGGTCAGCAGTGAAAGCTGCCAACTGACTTCCTTGGCAGCCTTGCTTTAATTAAGGTGTCCCATGTCTCCCAGTGACAGTCTGGTCGTGGTTTTCACAAGTGGTGCTCTTTTTAATCCATTTTTTTTGTGGCCATCATCAGAGTTGCTGTAACTCCATCAATTAACAGGCATCAGCTCCACAGCAATTGCTGCACCTTCCACCTTCCCTGTCTCTATACTCTGCTCTCCAGCAGTCAGAGGGCAGTGGCTTTTTGTCTGCAATCTCTGCTCAGCAAGGAAGGGGCAACCCCAGGAATCCCAAGATGCTTCTTTAACCAGTGTGCTGTTTGATTCATGCCAGAAGCATCCTGAGAAAGGACTGAACTTCACTGATCTGTTGCAGGTAGAGCACAGAAAAAGTTGTGTCTTTCCTTATCATAACAAGAAATATTTCCCTTGTCAGTAAAATACCAGGTCTTTGCCACGAGCAATATCACTGCTTGTTTGGGAGGGACCTTTAAACACAAACAACATTTGATGCAAGGTAAAAACTATCAGAGCACAAAAAATGGCTCTGAATGTATCACTCATCTGGACAAACAGCTGCTGACTCCATGTCAGCTCATGTGGAATGTAACCCTTAAAAAATACCATTTTAGCTGTTTGCTGGTTGACTACAAAGACTGAAGGAGTTTTACACATCCAGAGGTGTGGTGCATAACGTCAAGGGACAGATCAGTGCAAGTCCCAGCTGCTGAGCACATGCAAAGCATTTATGGCAGCCTAAAGTTGCTCAGTTGCTCAGGGCAGGTCAGCCAGCCCCAAGAATTAGGACTAGTGCAACAAAGGAAAAATAGAGAGTGGTAGTTGTAGGGGATTCACTTCTGAGAGGGGCTGATATGTCCCTCTCTCATAGGGAGTGTGCTGCCTGCCTGGAGCCTGGGTTAGGGATGTTGGTAGGAAAATTCCTGGCTTGGTGTGCTCTACAGACTCCTACCCATTATTGATCTGCCATGTAGGAGGAGAAGAAATGCTGACTGTTAGTCCCAGAACAATCAAAAAAGACTTCAGGGCTTTGGGATGAGTGGTACCAGACTCAGGGTCACAAATCATCTTCTCCTCTGTTCTTCCAGCCAATGGCAGACATTGGATTAGGCAGCACAATAGGTCTTTAATACATGGCTGTGTGCATGGTGTCACCACCATGAATTTGGGTTCTTTGACAGTGGTAGGATCTACACAGCACCAGGGTTCTTGACACCAAACAGGAGACAGCTCTCTTGAAGGGGGAAGAGGGTCTCTGCCGAGGAGGTTGCAGGGCTAATTGACAGAGTCTGTCCCCTCCCTCTTGACCCCCAGCCCTCAGGTATTTATAAACATTGATTAGATCTCCTCTAAGTCTTCACCAGACCAAAAAGCCTCAGATCCCTGAGCCTTTCCTCACAGGGCAGTGCTCCAGCCCCTTCATCACCCTCCCTTGGATTCTTTTGAGTAGATCCCTGAACTGGGGAACCCAAAACTGAATGCACTGTTCCAGATGAGGTCTCACCAGAGCAGAGGTCTCACCATCTGCTGGCCACACTCCTCTTAGTGTACCCCAGGAACTGAAGGAATTGAAGCAAACTTCAACAGGAAACATCGAGATAGCTCCAGAATCAGCCTGCAAAGAGGGAAGCTGAGCACAGAGGACTTGTGGTAAAAGGCAACAAGAATCTGGTTGATAGAGACAGCCAAATACCTCTGCAAATCAGTGCTGAGTCTCCAGAGACAGGCAGGATGAATTTCATGGATCCATCTGGACTGTGAGGGCAAAGCTCAGGTATGTCTCTACACTTGGATTTTCCTGCTTGGAACCTAGGATGGTTCTCTGGAGCTGCAGGCAGGTCATGAGGTAAATTTGCAGACAGCTGTAGACAGGCAGGAAATGTGGGAGGTGGAAGTGCAGCCACAGCCCCAAAATAACATGATGGTATGGGTGCACCTTCTGACTGCCTCAACCACTGTGAAACACAGGACTTGAGGAAAATATGAGGAGGTTTAGGCAAGGAAAACAGCTTCCTAGCTCT